>VMDO01006935.1:0-95600 GCA_007922755.1 Pedetes capensis | reverse complement strand
AGCCCTGTGGCATCTGATCCCGTCAGATCTCGGAAGCTAAGCAGGGTCAGGCCTGGTTAGTACCTGGATGGGAGACCACCTGGGAACACCAGAAGCTGTAGGCTTGGGAGAAGGACCTGGCAACCCCCTCCCAAAAATCAATCTGCCATTGAAAACCCTATGAACAGCAGAGAAGCACTGACAATAGTGTTTCCCCTGTGGTACAGAGGGTCGCTATGAGTCGGATACCGACTCGATGACACCTAACAACAACAACAACAGATTTGCTGCCTCAAATGTTTGTGGAAAGATTAGAAATAAAGAGGCAAAAACAAATAAACAACAGTTGAACTTAAAGATGGAAACTCTGATTGACTTTAAGAGCCAACTACTTACTGCAGATGGTTAGACACACAAATGTAAAAAGGGTTAGTGTACCTCTCTTCCTATCTTTTTTATTCCTCCTCAGTCCTCAGAATGATCCTTTTAAAGAAAGGTCCTCTTTTTTTTTTTTTCAATAAAGGAAGTTGCCTCCTAAAAGGGACACCAAACTATATTCACTGAAATCTCTTCATTTAGGTGTTTTAGGGAGGCAGAAAATCACATCTACATACAGCTATTCTCCTTCCTGTCAAATACTTTTATTACTATTGATTACCAACAGGTTTTGTCAAAAACATTGGTGCCAATGAAGTGTACCTAAAATTTGTGACTGTGGATTTAGAAAAATATTAGTTTGAATCTTTGGCTATTTTGTTTAATAATTTACTAATTTTTCTCACCCTCCCCTAAAAGAAAAGAGGGGAGAAAAAGCACCTCATTCAGTTGTGGGTCCGAATCCAGGCCCCTACTTGTCTACACACCCTCAAGGTTAAAGTTCTGCTTTGGAATTATACAACACTGGAGTTCTTGTCAGTGAGGGAGCAGGATGAAGAAGGTCAAGCTGTTACAGTTCTCAACTACCTCACCTGTCTCAGAGCTCTAACATCACGAAACAACATAATCTTAGACATAAGAGGATCCACACTGTATTTTTAAATATGATTTTTAAATTGACAAGTATAATTATATATATTTATCATATACAATTCCTGCAGCTGTAGCACTGTGGCATCTGATCCCATCAGATCTCAGAAGCTAAGCAGGGTCAGGCCTGGTTAGTCCTTGGATGGGAGACCTACCAGGAACACCAGGTGCTGTAGGCTCGGGAGAAGGACCCAGCCACTCACTCCCAAAACACAATCAGCCATTGAAAACTCTGAATAGCAGAGAAGTATGGACAATACTATTTCAGCTGTTATATGTAGGGCCACTATGACTCAGATACCTACTCAACGGCACCTAACAACATCACATACAACCTGACATTCTGAAACATATGTACATTGCAGAATAGCTAAACCAAGATAATCATCTCATGCATTACTTCACATTATTGTCATTTTTGTGGTAAGAATACTTAAACTCTCATTATTTTTCCAAACTACAATGTATTGTTCTTAACTATAGTTAGCATGTGGCACAATAGATCTGAACTTATTCCTATTTGAAATTTTCTATCCTTTCACCATCTTCCTAACTCTGTCCTGCTACCTCTACCCCACCCCCAAACTCTCATAACCAGTCTCTACATCTATGAGATCAACTCTTTTAGATTCCATTTCTGAGACCATGTAGTGTTTGTGCCTGGATTATTTCATCTAATCTAATATGCTCCAGGTTCATCCACAGAGTTGCGAAGGGTGAGATTTCATCCTTTGCATGGGTGGATAGTATTCCATTGTGTATATATGCCACATTTCCTTTATCCATTCATCCCATTCATAGACATTCAAGTTGATACTAACATTTTTAAAAGGGAAAAGAATATCATAGAGATTAAGAATCAAATCTCCAAAATAGGTTTGGACACTGATCAAGATTTATTAAAATAATCAATGTGGTTGGAGGAAAAGAAATTAAGAAACAAAAGGGGCTGAGGACCCTGACTTTGCATTAGACTTGGAAACATCTAATGTATGTGAGATACTGAAAGAAGAAGTACCAAACAACCTATTACTCCCTGTACACTTTTGCACATATATGAAATGGAAGAGGAACAAAGAGAAGAACTTTGAAGTCAGCTTGGGCCGTAGTTCCAAAGTGACTGCTGCTGCAGAGGATTCTGCAGGAACATACAGGCGGTAGGAAAAATCCACTCATCTTATTCCACAATGGTAAAAATACAACGCTTTCTTTATTTCTCTGATTTGATTCTTCTTTGAAGTTCTGTCACCCCTTTAGGCTTACTCATTCACTTTTTCCTAGTTTGAGCAGTCACCTTAAATTAAAATATTGTATTTACACAAAATCCCTACTGGGACTGTTCTGAAGGTCATTTTTCTGAAGGATATAGTCTTTTAATGGTAAATGCTCACTCTTGCAGATTTCTTTGTTTCTTCCCCAAGATAATTGATGATCATGGTTACGGCAGTGAATGGATGGTAGCTCTGGTCCATGGTTGTGAACCTGAGATGCTTTTGTGTCCCTGAGATAAAGGGATAGGACTAGTCTCCTTGCCACCTGATGGAGTACTTGGATAATATTCAAAGTATTTGTTAACAGGCATGGTACAGCATGAACCAAGCAGAGTAGGTGCTAGTCCAATAAAAGTCAGAATAGACACTAACTATAACCAAATGGCCTGCAGCCATAGCCCTGTGGCATTGGATCCCGTCAGATCTCAGAAGCTAAGCAGGGTCAGGCCTGGTTAGTACTTGTATTGGAGACTGCCTGGGAACACCAGGGGCTGTAAGCTTGGGAGAAGGACTCAGCAAACCCCTCCCAAAAATCAATCCACCACTGAAAACCCTATGAATAGCAGAGAAGCACTGACAATAGTGTTTTGCTTATTGTACATAGGGTCACTATGAGTCGGATACCTACTCAATGGCATCTAATAACAACAACATAACCAAATGACACAAATATGCCATGACAAACCTGTTAAATATAAGTCCTGTGTGTAACTACTGAAAATTGGCTCTCTCTTCTAATGTGTTAGAAGGGCCACCTTCAGTGTCCATACGCATACCCATTTTTCCAAATCCTAAGGCTCCATCCATGACAAGGCAGCTACCTCACTAGGACCTCAGGTCTCCACCAGTCCCCTCGCTAACTCAAAAGATCCACATGACCTCTTTGGGACCTGACTTCTGGATCCCTCTTTGGAGGCCCACTGGTCAAGCACCACTGATCTACTGTTACCTGTATCATGTTGTAGCTTCTCCTAGAACTCAGCAGTCTTCCTGCAGATAATGCAGAAAGCATGTTGCTAACATTCCTACCCAACCCCACTCTCTATATATTCATGTTTCTGATCTTCAATTAGAGAGAGGTCAGGATATTAAATATTCTACCACCTGGCTCCCTAACACCAAAATTGCTTTTTCTACCAAGATTCCTCAGGGCCACAAGAGAGAGCTTTCTATGTTCTCTGTCTTGAGTTTGCTCTACCCCCAGAAATGCACTAAAAGCCTCTCGTCTACTCACCAGTCAGTTTTTTACTTGCTATTCATTGCTACTAAATGCTATTGAACAAGGGAGACAGGAAAAGAATTGATGCTTTTGAATTATGGTCCTGGAGATGTCTATTGAATATTCCATGGACTGCCAAAGGAACCAACAGATCTGTCCTAGAAGCAGTGCAATCAGAGTGCTCCTTGGAAGCAAGAATGGCCAGACTGCATCTTACATATTTTAGACATACAGTCAGGAGAGATCAATCCCTAGAGAAAGATATCACGTTTAGGGGAGTGGCAGGACAATGAAAAAAAGGAAAACCCTGCACTAGATGGACTGACACAGTGTCTGCAACAATGGGCTTAAACATAAATAAGATCATGTGCATGGCACAGAATGGGGAAGCGTTTCAATCTGCTGTCCATGGGGTCGCTATGAGTCAGAGTCAACTCAATGGCACCTAACAACAACAACAAGTACTCAGTGCTAATAGATTTAGAGAATTCTTCCTCAACAACACCTAACTTTCAAGAGCACAATCATGTTAAAACAAACAATTCAAAGAGTTTATGCAAAATTGATCAGAGGGCCCTCTGTTTTCTTGAGCAGTAAGTCTCTTGGTTCTGCAATAAAATTACTTAAATATGTCCAAAAGTTATTCTTTTCTAAATATGAATCAGATAGCAACAAAAAATTTGTAATCTACTTTGAAAAATTAACAAAAAGGCAAAAAGCAAATACTAAGAATAGTGCCTTGTGTTTATGTATTAATATATTAATTAAGAGAAGCATGGAAACACCAGTCTTTGTATGAAGGGATCAAGGAATCAAATCAAGACATTTGTGATAAATTGCCCATTTCAGTCAAAGAAATAGAAACTGGGAGTCTGAGAAAATCCTTTCAGTGAGTCATTGATTATCAAAAAGGACTTGAGGCTATGCTGTGACTTGTTTTTCCCCACTAATTTTTTTTTTTGTAGTTAAATCAGAGGCTGTGAGTAAATAATTGTGGATTTATCTCAGTTAACTCTCTCCTTTCCCTTATTTTCATTCCCTAGGTTTTCATTAGAAAAAGGCACTACTCCCAATCCAATCTTTGAGGTAAGTTTTCAAATGAAATCAAAATAAAATGTCTTAATTTAAATAAGCTCTAGGCTCTTTCATATTGTTTTCAAATGAAAGCATGATAGAATAGTAGTCCATACAATACCTGCAAGCTAATCTGAAAACAGGATTTGAGGGGCCCTTTTGGCCATTCTCCTGATGTTTTACTGTATTCCGAGTATTTAAAGAGACCAAATTCACTCCTGCTAATAGTTTACAATGTCAGCACATGGAGAACCAGTGAAGTTTGGTTCTCTAAACATCAAGATAACATCTCCTACAGAACACAAATTCAAATCATCCTCGGCTAACCATGAGAGAATTTTTTATTTTTTATTTATTTTTATTTTCTGTAGTATTGGGGGTTGAACCCAGGGCCTCATGCTTACATGCTTTGCAAGTGCTGTACCACTGAGCTGCACCTTCAGCCCTTTTTTTTTTTTTTTTACTTTTTTACTTTTCTGAGACAGGCTCTTGCTAAATTACGCACATTGCCTCTGGTCTTGAACTTGTGATCCTCCTGCCTCTGCCTCCTGAGTAGCTGGGATTATAGGCGTGCGCCACCACACCCGGCTCATGAGAGAATATTCTATGATGTGGAGTCAAATCTCACAGGTGTGGAGAAAAATAATTGTTCGCAAAAGTACTGAAGAAGTGATACTAAAAGGCCCACTGAAGAAGCTACAAACCACAGCTTATGCCAATCCAAACAGGTGTGCAAATCCAAACTACCTGCACAGTGGTGGGTAGAGGTTCAGGGTCCTCACTCAGTCATACAGAAGAGTGAACAGTGTTTGAATTCGTAAGTAATTTTTCTTTTTGTTAGCAGTGCTAAGATCTACTAGTGTATCCTATTCAAGTCACCGTTTTCCAGCGTTTAGAATCTGGCATTTTTCCCAGTTACTAAAAATTCTCATGAAAAGAAGCAGTCACACAAACCCAACCCGACAAGCTTAAAAGCTTTTGTTGGTTGTCCTCCATAATTGATACTACGTGTATATTTAGAATAGATGGACATGGTAGCCCTGTGCCAGTCCCTCATTCTAACGTGTTTCACATTCTCCTGAATTGTGTGCACCTTCAGAAATTTCCAATCATCTTACTTTTAAATACCTCACGTTACAATATGAAAGGGCTTAGAGCTTATTTAAATTAAGACATTTTACATAGCTTTGCCTGCATGCTTTCAAAATACTCAGTCAGTTAAAATAAGCTACCTTCCAAGGATTCACTTGAAGCCAGGTGGAAAGGAATATTATTTCAGAACCACAGAAAGAAAAAAAAAAAACATTGGAATGTGCGGCAAATCAAATAACTAATAAAAAAAGCATTAAGCTTGCTTAATTTCCCTATATTTTTAGGGAAAAGTATCTATATTGCCCTTTAAAGTGTTCTGCCAAAGATTGTTTTCTGGGCACAAAAAGTCCTCCAGGACATCTCCAAAGGGACAAAATGTCCAAAATGTTGCAGTCCCCTTCTATCAGACAGCAGTTCAGAAAGTCTCTCTTGCAGCCTCCAAAATATTGCAGGCTCAATTACCCTCAGGGTGCAGTGAGCGGGCAGCACCATTAATCATTCCCAGGGCACTAAATGCCCTGAGAACAGCTTTGAGTCTGGCGGCATTAGGGATATCCAAGAACCGAGCTGCCTTTGACAGCTGGGCCATGCTGCCACCTGGAGGGCAGCGGCAAACATAGCTCCACAGACACCAGCCAGTTCCGTCTCCAGCAGCAGCTCTGTGCAGGCTGTTCTGGATGAATACCCCTTTCTTGGGTAGTTGGCTCTGTTCCTGCTCCCCCATGCAAAATGCTGGGCCATTCCCCACCATTGTTAAGTGGCGTGTAGAACAAACGGGCCAATCCCATGGCAGCGGGTGATGGCAGGTGCCTGGTGGCCCTTGCCTTCCTGCTTTCCTCCATCATGCCCTCACTCACAGTGAAGTCCCATCTTTGGGTACATCTTTTCACTTATTCACCCATTCAGTTGGTCACCATTAGGGGTCTCATGTTCTATTCCAGAAATAAGACACTGTATTCATCATCAAAGTGTTTCAAGTATAGGTGCAGAGGTAGATAAGAAAAAAGAAGCCATGTCCAGGCATAATGAATGTTCCCGTTGGGAGAGAAGGAAAATATAAATTGGTCAGGGTCACTGGGACAGTACAGTAGAAATATGTCCTATAGGATAGATTTTTGTTTTGTTTTG
The DNA here is from genome assembly GCA_007922755.1 of Pedetes capensis. Taxonomy (NCBI): domain Eukaryota; kingdom Metazoa; phylum Chordata; class Mammalia; order Rodentia; family Pedetidae; genus Pedetes; species Pedetes capensis. The sequence continues at coordinate 88,811 of VMDO01006935.1, read as the reverse complement.
TTTTGTTTGGTACAGGGTGTTGAACCTAGGGCCTTGCACTTGCATGCTTTGCAAGTGGACCACTGAGCTGTACACTCAGCCCAATTTTTTTCTTTTTTTCTTTTCTTTTCTTTTTTTTTTTTTTTTTTTTTTTTTTTTTTTTTTTTTTTTTTTACCTTTTGAGAAAGGACTTTGCTAAATTACGCAGACTGCTTCTGGTCTTGAACTTATGGTACTCCTGCCTCTACCTTCCAAGTCACTGGGTTTACAGGTGTGCCCAACCACACCCGGCATGGACAGACTCTTTATAGGCATCGTGGAAAGAAAACAAGGATATGGCTTTGAAATCTGATGGGTCCATGGTCATATACACAATTGTAACCACAACATATGCCTTTTTTTTTTCAATTGTATTTTCCTCATCTGAAAAAACTGAATATCAATACCTATATGATAATGTTATCAGAGGGAATATAAATTATATGTGTCTTATAGCTGGGATAGTAGATTAGGTCAGATAACAGTTTTTGCAAAAGCTGCTCTAATCAGCAGGGAGGGGCTGGGGCTTAGCCCAGTTGGTAGAGTGCTGCTCCACACTTTCTGAGGACCCTGGTTCGATCCCTAGCACTGCAAAAATGGAAGGAGGACATGGCAGTCCACTCTCAAAAACAACCTCAAAACTATCAGCCATTGGACACCCTTTGAGAGTCGCTATGAGTTGGAATTGATTTGATGGTATCTAACAACAACACAGTAATAGGCAGGGAAGAGACACTATACACCAGATCCAACAGGTGAGAATCCAGGGTGTCCAGAGATGGTCTAGGGCAGGCTGGCCCCAAAAACACTCTGTTTCACGCTTCTCTCCATCTCTCTCTATGGCCCCCCTTCATTCCTTTACCCTGTGCCCAACTTTATCTTTCCACTGCCTCCTCTCAACACCAAAAGAAAGTAAGGACAGCATTTTGTTTCCAGAATATGAAACAAATCTTTTACATTTCAGCTAGTTCATGCTAAGAACATTTGCTGGAAGGAGACACAAGCACTTGGAAATAATTCTTGTTTTTTTCTTTTTTAATCAGATTCCCTTTAGGTAACTTGATAGAGAGCATCTTGGGCAGATACTGATGTTCTGATAAAATGCTGGCACTGGCTGGTCCCTACAGAACACACTAGTAAATTTGAGTGAGCTGTAGTGACACCTCCTGGCAAGACCAAGGGAACATCACTTGACATAAAACCACCCATGCTGTTTCAATTTCACAATTAGAAACAATGTGGCAAAATCTTTCTCCACATGTAGTGTTTTCCTATATGGGAAAAGCAGTTTATCTGCCAGGACAGACACATTCCCATACATTCAGGTTTTACTGACTTCTCTTTTAAAAATCAGCTCAAAGAAAGAAAAGAGTTTTGTTTACATGCCACGACAACAAATAACTCATTTGCCCTTTTTAATAAAGATCTTTTCTCCACCTATTTTGGCATTGTGTACACAAAGCCATATTTAATATTGTCTACAGATAAGTAGTAAAATTCTGCGGAAGTGCCTTTATGTGGGTATTTCTAACCTGGTTCTTTGCAAAACGCTGGGCTGACACTTTCTCTTGAATGCCTGGTTTATCCACACACCGTACCTCCCCTTTATGGCACGCCCCTTTCTATCCCCTACACTGCAGTTCCCACACTGGACTGAACCATCTTCAATTTAGAGTCTCCCAATCCATCACCACTCCCTTCTCCTTCTCAAACTCTCTACCTCTTTAAAAATGGTTTGACAAGCATTTTTAAGGTCTTGTGTACTAGAGCTAAAATGATGAGTATTCACAACAACTTTCTATCTCCCTTAGTGACGCCCAGACCTTGCAAACAAGTTTGCCCTTCCAGAAACAAGCATGCAATTATAGCAGGTAAAGTCATCCCTCTTCATCATCCATCCATTCGATATTTATGTGGTCACCTAGTATATGCTGGGCTCTGTACTAGGTATTAGGGTACAAATGGAATCATGTGACATACATTATCCTTCTTCTGCAAAACTGAAATTCTGGTGATCAAATAGAGGGTAACAGAGTTAACAGAACAAAAGCTCTAATTGCAATAGAGTCAATTAAGGAAACAATGAAGATGGGGAGAGTGTAAAAGAATAGCAGGATATGTTGTATAAGTGAACAGAAATCAGGGAAGGACTCTCCAAAGCAGCAGCAGAACCTTAGAACTGACAGACAATAGCATCTGTGGTGGGTCAGATAAGAGGGCTCCAGGCAAAGAGAACATCCTGGGCAAAGGCCCTGTGACAGAACAGGACTTGTTTTTTGTGGAAACTGTGAGGAAGTTGAGAACAGCAAGAGTTAAAGCTGATGAATGGGATGGTGATCCTAAGAAGCTTGAGAATGGGTTCAAACAGAAGAGCATCATCTAATTCAGGTCTTGACAAATAGCTAAGACATAACAGCACTTACTTCGTTCCAGACACTATGCATTTGATCCTCCTAACAACTTAACAAGGTAGATATTCACATCCTCAGTTTCACTGCTGGGAAAACAGAAAGTAAGAGAGGCAACCCACTCCTGTCTCAGCTGGCTCATGGAAGTGCTGAGACTCACACTCAGGTGGTCCATCCATGGGGACCATGCTTCAAGCACTGTGCAATTAGAGCCTCTCGTGTGACTATTTTGGGAACAGCAAGAGTGTGAAGAAATGGCTGGAGGGCAAAGCAGTCATCCAGCCCAGAAATGATGATGTCTTAGGCCAGAAAGACAGTGGAGATGGTAAGAATTAAATGGATTTGTGATGCATTTCAGCAATCAATCCTGCAGGGCCTGTTGGTAGACTGGCTGCCATAGGCAAGAGGACTGCCCCATGGGAATGGATCCTTTAGTGACCTTCCATTAACACAAGAGACATGGTTTTTGCTGTTGGGTTTATTCAGTGAGCATTTTCTGTGGCACTAGAATCTTCTAAGCTAGTTTTCCCTTCCAAGCTAAGCATGTTTTCAAAGGATTTGTTCTACAGCTCTTTCCTTCTCAATGTCCAATGGGGCAACCCTTTAACATGGTTTATTTTCTGGCCACATCTATATCTGTACACAAACTTGTGTCCTATACTACGTCCACATTTCCACATTTTGCTGTATTTGCATATCATCTATTTTCACCTTGTTAATCACTGTTCTTTGTAAAACTTCTTTTAAGCCAAGAGCAGTGGTGCATGCCTGTAATCCCAGCAACTAGGGAGGATGAGGCAGGAGGATCACAAGTTTGATGCTAGAGGCAGCCTGTGTAACTTAATGAGACCCTGTCCCCAAATAAAAAGTACAAAAAGAAAAAAAGAAAAAAATGAGTTGGGCATGTTGCAGTTCTGTGGTAGAACACTTGCAAAGCATGTATGAGATCCTGGGTTCAACCCTTAGGTACTGAAGAATAAAACCAAAACCTGCTTTTAATTGATGCTTCACATTCTGTTAGGGGTTGAAGGGTAGCTCAGAGGTACAGAGTTTGATCCCCAGCACCACAAATTAATCCTACAATAAAAATATGCTATCCTATACTGTTTTTCTTTCTCGTTGGGCAGGTGTATTTCTTCTAATTTTTCATTGTTCTTAATAATTTCCTTTACACCAATCTTTGAAACTCTGATTATTTCCCAAGGCTAAACAACTAACACTGAAAATTCTAGCTCTCAAGGAATAGTTTCCCTCACCAATAAATTGTAACCTTTTTCTTTTTTTTCAATATTGGGGGTTGAACCCAGGGCCTCATGCTTTGCAAGTGCTGGACCACTGAGCTGCACCCTCAACCCATTTTTTTTACTTTTTGAGACAGGTTCTTGCTAAATTACGCAGACTGCCTCTGGTCTCCAACTTGGGATCCTCTTGCCTCCCCCTCCACAGTTGTTGGGATTACAGGCATGCACCACCACGCCCAGCTCTAGTTTCCTGTTTTTACATTGCATTTATCTAAGTTGCCACTATTGAAATGTCTCCAGTCCTGTGTCACAGAACATGCAAGAATGAAGATTATGTGAGGAGCAGGTCCCGGTAGATAGAGGTAGCAATGGGTGTCTATATATATATTTTTTCTGATGGCTTCAATTATATCAGTGAATAGGAAGCAAGGTCTTCATCTGAGAGAGAGGGTGTAGAGAGGTAGAGAGTATTTCAGAAGAGAAGAAGAAAAATAGACATTTTTCTAGGAGTGTGAATGGAGTAAGGCAGCACAGTAAGAGTATGGAAACCTCAGGACCCCACCTACGACATAGGAAAAGATACCATGGCTGTATATTTTTCCTTAGATAAATTCTGCCACATGGGTGTGGGCAGACTATAAAAGAGTTAGCTTTAATCAGGATTAAACTTTCAAATCTTTATCTTTAGTCTCCACTGCAAGGCTGATGCTCAGTGGAATGGATGACACTTTCTGCTGGACTTTTCTGCCTTCTCTCTGGCAACTGTTTGAAATCATGGGCTGCTTCACCTGCTAAACCTACACCTGTCCTCCAAAGTTTCAATCCTCCCCTTAAGCTCTCCCTTTTCCCTCCTCATGCCCACCCAAGTTGAGACATATGCCCTTCCTCAGAGGCCCCAAATATCCTGTGCTGATCTTTATCATTTTGTTTACCTCACATATTCAGTATCTTTATTCTCTACTTTATTCTAAATTCCTTCAGGGCAGAGACCTTTTAATTTCTTTCTTATGCACATTTCTTATTTCAATATTGGGCGTATAGTAAGTTCTCTTTTAATGTTTATTAGCGAAAGTAAGTTTTTCCTAATTAAGGGACACCTTTTCCTATACACCTTCACAAGTAAGAAATCAAGTTGCCGTGATCACACCCATACCATGGCCTTAATGCCAGTGAAGCCACTTGTCAATAAAAAAATAACAGGCCTAAGAACAAATTGTTTCAATACTAGTCAGAAGTGCTAAGAATAGGACAAATATTCATGTCCACATGTTGCTTGTATTCAACATTTATCTACTCTGCGTTAGAATGACAGCAATAATTATAGTAAATACTTCATACAGATTTTTTTTTAGATTTCCTAAACATTTACATGTTTTCAACATGCCTAAAATGCATACACACACTCCTACCAAAAAAATGTCAAGTTCAAGTCCAACTATAAAGATTCCCTCAAAGAGAAAATGCCTTTTTTGATAAACCTTTAAAAGCTTAATTGGCATTTGACCAATTTAGAAGGGAAATTTAGACATCCTTGGTTGGGTGCAGTATCAAAAAACACTTAAAAGGTTAATAAATTGTAAAGTTCTCGAGTCAATTTGATCTTTGTTGGATCTAGGCAGGAATTTATAGAACATATGTCTTTTGACAACTTCATGAGGTCAGATACAAAATGCATACTGAACAAAAAAGGCAGAATAAATGAAGTTCTTACGTTTTCATTTTCCATTTGTTCATTATACCTTTAGCCAGGCACAAACATGGAATAAAAGAAAGGCCAAATTTGCACCTAATAATTTAGTATGGGAACTGTAGATGCACTGAAATTCTCTCATTGCATTCTTCATACACAAACTATAAGGAAACCTAGGGATAAAAGAAACCCAAATGCCCTTAGAGAATAAAATAGAACTTCCACTTAGATCTTTGGAAGCAGCTATTCTTAAAAATGAATCCACTCAGTAAATGTTCAAGTTTGTTTCTCACCGTTCCTGTGTGAACATTCATCTGACATGCTCTAGGTAGAAATGGATGGTTACCAAACTTTTGAGTTCAAATTCACAGCTCCAAAAGTTACTCATATTTGAACAAGCTGGCAAGGAACACTAAAGTGGTCTCCAAATCTCTCAGGGATAATATGAAGAGAAACTCTATGGCCAAATGTTATTAGTTTTATATTAAGCACCATAGCAAGTTTATTTCTGAGGGTCTTTAGAGATCAAAAGGAATGTGGAAAAGGTGGAGAACCAAAGCTTAAACATCAATTTGAATTGGACCGCACAATGAGAATTTACTCCTGCACTTGGTTGCAATATAATATATAAAAAATCCTCTGAGGTTCTTTTGACAATTAGGAATCATCACACGGCATGCACCTTAGATGGCAGTAGTTCATTTGCATCTCAATGAAACATTAATTTGATGAAAATTTTAAAGCTCTATGCACTACTTATATCATAATTGGAAGCACAGTAAATGTACTAATACACTGAGTTTCATAGTACCCAATGAGCTTTACAAAAGCCCAAATTTAAATGATCAGTGTTTATCACTGAGAGTTCCTTTCAATCCAGTACAACAGATCTGCATTTTAGACCTTAAATAATGTTAACATTAACTGCAATTAAGGTGTCTGAAAAAAAATCAAGTCTATGTGGGGGAGAAAGAAGATGAGAATCATATTTATATCCAGAGGTAAGTGGTTAGATTTGAAAGCTTTAATTCAGTTTGTGGCCTTAGCCATAAACATGTCACCTGTGTCAATAATTTAGTCTTTTTTTTTTTTTTTTTAAGTTTTTGCTTTTTTTTTCCCCTCCTCTCTGAAATTTTGTACAGTTAAAAGGAACAGTTTTGTGGGTGGTCTCTTTTAACAGCTTGAAAATGATTGTTGATTCAAGTACAAAGGGAAACAACCAGTGGGCACTTAAACTTAAATACTGTATTTAAGTGCAGTACTTAGAACAAATACTGTATTTACATAGACAGAAATTTCAAAAGCTGCCAGCCAAGCAGGGTTACCTTGCCATTGGAATTGCCACACCTGTCAATCATGCCTAAAAAAGGGAACAAGTAGAAAAGCCAATGAGAAAGAAAGACACAACACAAGAGAGGAAGAAAAGACAAGGAAAGAGATGTGTCTACATATATTTCCATCCTCATAGTCTCGGAGTACTTGAATTTTAGTGTTCCCAGAGGGGAATTCTTTCTAATGAGAAAGTTTGGTTACTTTGCCTTACTGGTTAATGTTATAATAGTGTTTTTCTACAAAGTGTTAGGTGAAATTTCATTAAACCTAGGACTTGGGACTTCATTTCAATGCAACAGATGTGTGCATGTGGTGACTTATTAGTTAATCTGTTATGTATTGATGGCTTCTTTATCCTGCCAGGATATAAGTATGTTTAGATCAGAAATCACACCTTAGTTTCTCTAATACGCCCTCAGTATCTGTAATATTAGTCCTTAAAACTATTTGCAGTCTTGATTCCATGTCTAAACAATTATTCATATCTACTTTGATGGGCTGTCTCATTCTACAACTGAAAACAGAAACCAAAACAAAATTAGACATTCTGACAGAGAAAATGGGTACATAATCAGAATAAGATAAGGCCATAGAGAAAGAGAACACTTCCATGATTAAGAAATTAGATCTCAGTTTGTCTCTGAGCTTTCCAGTGCCCAAAGCAAAAGAGAAAATTTGATCAGTTAAGAAACTCAGATTATCCTCTGAAAATATTTTCACTTATCATATAAAGGATATATACAAAATAGATAGAATCACTATATATAATACACATATAAAATAGACATAGTCATTAATTTCCACTGTCTTATGTCTTCAATCCATAAATGTTTATAATTTTATTAACCAAGTGGATTTTCACTTTAAAGGAAATGTAAATAAATATTGGTTTCAAAAATGAAAACCTAACTTAATACTTTTCCTTCAGATCAGTTTACAGGAAAGAAGACTAAAAGTAATATTTAAAGGAATTTATTTGAATCACAGGCTGGGATTTAACTCAGTTGGTAGAGCACTGTGCTGCAGTCTCTGAGGTCCTGAGTTCAATTCTCAGCACCTCAATTCCCAGCACCGCAAAAATGGGAGAAAGGCCTGGCAATCCACTCCCAAGGCAATCCTGAAAGCAGTCAGCCATTGAAAACCCTATGAGGGTCGCTATGAGTTGGATACAGACTCGATGGCACCTAACAACAACAACAACATTTGAATCACAATGCTGGGATTTAGCACAGTTGGTAGAGTGCCACTCTGCAGTCTCTGAGGTCCTAGGTTCAATTCCCAGCACCCCAAAAATGGGAGGAGGCCAGACAATCCACTCCTGAGGCAATCCCAAAACAATCAGCCATTGAAAACCCTGTGAAGGTTGTTATGAGTCAGACAGGACTCCATGGCACCTAACAACAACATTTTGAGTCACTTAATGCAACATGTTTCTGGTTTTATCTGGTTATGAAAACTGAGTGTCAGATACAGTAAACATTTAATAGATGTGTATAAAAATCATTTAATGAGTGATAGAATAAAACTTTTTAAATAAAATGTTCCTAAAATAAACAATTTTCATTTTTATATAAGTAGAACAGAATTCCTCAAAAGAAAAGTATAAGAAAACAAAGAGTAGGTAGTTTTCAAGACTTATTATGGAGACAAGGGAATAGAATTAAAGCCACTTTTCAAATGTAACAAAACAAAGTCCCCATGATTCTGTTTACTTTGCTTTATGATATATGAAGGTAGTGCTTGAATTACCCATATGGACATCATGTGTTACATAGCTTGGATTCTTAAAGGTCAATGAATGCCTCAATGAATTTTATTCAATGAAACCTGCCCTTCTTGTTAAGTTCTGAGTCTTTCCAGTTTTAAGGGAAATTTTTCTCTTTCTCTCTTCACCCCACCCTCCACCAATTCCCATGTTTCCAATAGGAAGTTCCTTACCTGGAATACGTTGAGGACATTTGCTCATAAATTTATGACATAGGCAAAAAATAACAAAAGATCCAGGTCTAACAGGTATTGATTTAAAAGGCGATTACTTCTGAACAAAAGGGGATCAGCATAAATTCAGCAAGGGCTTGAATGACAGTATATAGTACAAATAATTCTCTATTTGGGGGTCCTGAGAAATTTCAGCAAGTGGTTGTAGACTAATGAATGTTTGTAATTCATTAGCTACTATTTTAAAATGCAAAGCACACCATGACATCAATGATGTTCTTCTTAATCTCAACAAACAGGCTATTACAATTAAAGCAGTTGTGAAAAGACAGTGCATTTCAATATATATTCGAAGTTTCAGTGTTTTAATAATAATTTAATAATATTGCACAATTCTATAGAATGATGAAAACATCTTGAGATTGCTTTTAAAATGTTTATGTATACCTATTTTTATGAATATTTAGTAATAGACTTTCTATACTGAAAATTTCTAATACCCCTAAACATGGTTTTAGTGCATCTTTAAGAAAATAACCACTGTCTACTTAAATATTTCTTCCAAAAAGGTAAAATAACATTTTTTAGTGCTTCATTTTCTTTTCTCACTTTCTATCTTTCTTCAGCCACAGGACAACAAAACAATGGTTCTTTCTTCATGTAGAAGTGTAAACTCAATAGACACAAATGACCAAAGAGCCTCATCACAGCGAAATTATGGCTTCACAAGGGCTATTTTTTTCATTTCTCAAGAAATAAGTTTAGAAGGACTTTTTTCAACATACTTTAAAGTTATGCATATTTCAATGATACAATTATCCTGGCAACTCCAAACATTGCTGACTGATAAATGAGACCAAAATAATTAAGTTCTGTTCTTTGTACAATCAAGATTTAGTGTAGTAATCAATCTGGGTAAGAATTTAGAGTCTGGAGAGTTCAGGAGATGAACAAGCTAACTAAAATTGGTCATGTGGGAAGGTGGTTAAATGAATGAACAATTTAAGCATAGCTGTGGATAACTTTCATGTCTTCATCTTCATTAGAACTTGGTTGATTCATTGTTCATTTGGTTCTGCATTAAGTTGGACATGATATGCAAATAAACCAAAGAGCAATGGGAAAGATAAAATACAATACATTCCGTGATCACTATGTGTATTGACCGTGTGATATAATAAGCTAAAACAAGAGGTACAAATGCTTTTATGAAAAGCATTAAGGTTATAAATATTAAGAGTGATAAAGAAGAGAAAAAGAAGCTGCCATGGTGGTGCACACCTGTAATCTAGTTCCTGGGAGGCTGAGGCAGGAGGGTGGATTCGAGTTTGAGGCCACCTTGGTCACCTGGTCTACATAGTGAGCTCCAGACCAGGCTGGGCTATAGAGGGAAACCTTGCCTCAAAAATATAAAAGACAGAGAGAGAGAGAGAGGGAGGGAAAGAGAGAAAGAATACAATAGACTTTTCTACATGTCTATTTGTGGAACTATGAATATAGTTTGGATGCCAACCCAAGTGTCTCCTTTTCTTTACTATCTACCTAATTCACCCTTCCCTTCTTAGAATAAACCATACAGCTTTCCATGCCTAAACAACACTCTCACTGCATGTGTTTTCCCTCTGGAATGAAACTGTGGTCAGAAAAGTGTTCCTATTAGGTATTTCTTCTGGGGGCTGGAACTCCAGGCTTCAGTAGACTGATGCACTTAGCAGGTCCATCAGGCACGTAATAGTAAAACAGAACCACAGCAGTTGGATGGGTTAGTAACTATTGGGGTTTATCACCACCCACAAATACATAATATATGTGTATGTATATGTGTATGTATGTGTATCATATACGTGAAATAGTAATTTAAAAATCTCTCTTGTCAAGAGCTTATTCTTATTACTACTCGTGGACATTAGAAAAAGAACCAACATCTTAGCACATGCATCCTCCTTTGTAGTGAGCTAAGATATCGGTACCACAAACAGGTGATATCATTGTAATTGGAAGACTGGAAAAAGTCAAATGAGAATATCTACCACGCAACAAAACGAATATGCTCAGGATGTCCTCTGGCTTCCCCAAGGAGGGATAACAGGCTCCGTCTGCCTCTGGGAGCACATGTCTGCCTCCATGAATGTTAGCACGCAGCCAGGGTGGGGAGCAATGGATGTCTACACCCGTGCTTGGCCATTTGTAGAGTGTAAATTGCACTTTGTTTTGCTTTTTCTTTTTTTTTTTAACGGAATCATCTCCCCCAATCAAGCAACTTGACTACCTTAAGACACAAAGAGGATAAATCCACATCTAAAAATAGAAGAGACAGGAGCGGAAAAAAATAATAAGCCCCACCCAAGACCCTTGAAGGGAAACAGGTGCTCCCAGAGAGAAAACCCCCAGTTGCCAGTAACACTTAAAACTCCATCTTCTCTACTCCGACAACAATTTCCACGGGGGAAATCACGCTCCCGGCTGCCCAGGGTTCAATCCACTCGGCTGTCTTCCTGAATTAGACTCACACCTAAGTTTCACACTCAGGAGCGGATCTCGCGGTCGACTTCGCCAGCCCGGCGAGCCGAGAGCGGAGTCCGCTTTCCAAAAGAGGGTTCATGAGCCCCCTTCCTTGGGGCGGCGGGGACCCTCACTCCTCCAAATCGGCACTTTTTTTATTTGTAGCCGGGCGAGCGGTGCCTCCGTGGCTGCACCGGGCCCCACTGAGCAGTCACCGCGAACAATGAGCCAGACAAGGGACCCACCCAGCGAGCGCCTGCCACCGGCGCGCGCCAACCCCGGGGTCGGAGCGCTCGGGGGATTGGGGGCGCGGCACCCCACTCCTCAGCCCCCGACAAAGCCAGAAGGCAGGTCGTCCCCCAGCTCTTGGACACCCGTGCGCATCCAGGCGGCTGCTCTTCCTCCCGGCACCCACCGGATAACGAGACTGCGCCCCAAAAAACCATCCGAGGAGCGGGGCGCGGCGCAGCGGGGCAGAGGGGACCTGGCGCTTCGGAAACCCCCAAGGCTTTGGGGTGGGGGTAAGAGGTGGGGCCAGGAGCCAGAAAGTGGCTTCCGCTCCCTCCCCTCGGCGCCCACCCCCACCCCCGGCCTGGCACGGCTCTGGGTCCCGGCGAGGCACAAAAGCCGGGTGGTGTCCCCGCCTCGGCGCGGCGCCGCGCCGCGCCCCGCGGGCAGCCCCCTGCAGGAGCGCCCTCCTTCCGGAGACCTAGAGGGCAGCCCTGGCGGAGAAGAAATTGGGAAAGAGAAAAAGAAAAAAACCAACCAGGCAAGACTTACTTGGCCGGGGGGCTGGAGGCGCCGCCGCACGCGCGCTCCGGACTCGGCAGGTGCGGGGCGCCGCGGGCCCCGGCGGAAGGCGCTGGCGCGGCTCGGCGAGGACCGGGACCTCCCCGCGCAGCCCGGCCGCGCCACGCGCTCCGCGCTCTCGCCTCGCCGCCGCCGCGGCCCCGCGGGTCTCGGGCCTCCTCCCCCGCAGACCACACCCCGCCACCCGGGCGGCCCTCCACGCCTTCTTCCTGACACTTCCACCGGTGACTCCTCCGTCTGCGTCCTCCCACCCCTCCCAGCCCACGTGCTTCTTGCAGCTCCGGGCTGTGAACTTCCCCCTCCGGGAGCCCCCGCCCGCGCTCTGTTAAACCTTTCGGTCTCCGGGCGGGGAAAGGGTCCCCGCGTACCCTGTGCGCACTCCCCGACCCCTTCAGTGCACAGCGCCTCATTTGGCGCTACTGCATGGGTTAGGTGTGCTGTGGACGACATGCAGACGCGTTTGGATACCGAGCCCAATATCACTTTTCATGTTGGAGAAATGCATTCCCAGGAGTCACTTAGAGTAATCACTGAGCAGTTATTTGAGGCTTTTGGGTTTACACTGTCAACCCAGCTTTCTCCACGAGCGTAAAGCCCAGCAGGGTCCCAGAGCATCCTTTTTAGCCAAATCCAAACCAAACATGCCATTTTCTACTGGACACCCCCCTTCTTGTTATCGTTGGTATAGGAATATTTTAAAATGTACTTTTTCCTGTTGCAGCAAAGTTAGAAAGTTCCTTTCTAAGGGCGACCTCAGCACTATGTTCGTAGTTTCAGGAAAATACTACCCATACGTTATTTTCTTTTTGCATGATTGCCTGGACTACTGGTCCATTATCGCCTCTGCTACTGGTCCCTAAGTTAGTTCTGCTGAGGACAACTTCATATTTCATTCATATTCATGTCCGCAGCTCCCAATGCAGTCCTCAGGTTACAGGTATGTTCAAAAATTTCAAGGAATGAATGCTCTTAAGATAGGAGACAGGCTTTGGTGATTTTCTACTGTCTTTACGGGAATGAGGACTTCCATTGCACACTTGCCTGTGTCCCCAAAATTAAGTCCGGTAGAAAACTAAAAATATTTTACATTTGGCAAGCTGATTTCTCATGTACTTCATTACTCCTTAAAACAAGCCTTCCGTGTAGGTGTTACCCACTTTTTCCGAGATGAGACTCAGGAAAGTTAACAACTTCGTGATCACTAAATTTGACTTGGGCATCCATGCCTCTTCACAACAGTACAAGCTGCAGGTGGCTGGCCTTCTTAACACAATGCTCCACTTTGCACCTGCCCAGCCACATGCCACAGCAACTAGGACACCTGAGAGAGTCTGGCCAACCATCTTTCCTCCTAAAATAGCATTCATTTTCCCTTCCCTCTTCCTCTTCCTTTACTGTTGATTCTTTTATATCAGAATTCTAAAAATCAAAACAAACATCTCTCCAAGCTCAGCTCTCTTGTTGCACTCCTTGTCTTTAACTCTTAAAAACTATTTTGCACATAGCTTACCTATGCCATTCACACAGGGTTCCTTACTTCTTTAGTTTGTGCACTGGAACAAACGCATCTCACATGAATTATGTTAGAGAGATCATGTAGTAGCCAGCCTGTCCTCCAAGTACTTTAAATGTTAGCTTATTGAATATAGTCAATAACCTTAGGAGGTGAAGACTGTTTTATAAATGAGAAACAGAAGCACCAGGGTAGAGTCACAAAGCCAGTAATTACTGGAGAAGGACTAGATCTCCAATAATCTGCTTCACCTTAACCATCAAGCTACCTGGCCTACCATCATCCCTTGTACCCAAGAGGTATTTAAAATTACTTTATAGATAATATTTATCCATCCACACTTAGCTTCACAGCAGGGAGTACAGTCAGTGAGAAATGAACAGAACATCAGGACTTCAAGAACATACATTTGACCCCACCACCAAGAACTACTACTTTTGGTGAAATAATGGACAGTGTTTGTGGCCTGTACTTAAAACATGGATGGGACACATTGCAGGCTCAGGACTTTGGGCATGTCCTAGTGGAATGCCTGAGCCTTCAAGCTTGGATTCAAGGTCCTTCACAATTGGCAAAAGACATCTCCAGCTAAATTGTCTCTGTTGAATCTATTACCAACCCAGTTTGTGGTCTTCACAAACCTGGCCGTATATAAGCCATCCCTTCAGTTTAATTTTTTTCTTCCTGTGGCAGGCAGACTAATGGTCCCCACAGGTATCTACATCGTAATTATATGACATTTTATTTATTTATTTTTGCAATTAGTCTCTCTCGCTTTTATTTTTTTTTTAAAGGATAGCTTCAAATCAAGGTTCTGTGACTTATTCCAGTAAGGGAGAAAGCAAAATTACATTCAGCTGTTCACTTAAGTATCTGTGAGAGTTCGCTGTGCACCTATATGCTGTGCAACTGGGCTTTGCTTCCTGGATAGAACTGATCCATGAAAGCAGACATTTTTTTTTCATGATACTTAAAACAAGACAAAAACAAGACACAACAACCCTCCCCCCCAAAACTATGATAAAGCTGTAACCCAAAGAATATGATAAATTAAGGCAGCACTTAATTAAGAACTTGATGAGCCCCAACTTAAATGCTCTAATGAATTGCACCAAAGAGAAATGGGTCTATTAAAGAGCTTTCAACACATTGTGTAGCATGACCAGGCAACGGAGAGAAGCTATTAGTCACATAAGACGATAGGAAGTTTTAATCTTCTATACCTGCCATTAATACAATGTTGTTGTTGTTAGGTGACTCACAGCGACCCTATATACAACAGGAGAAACACTATTGTCAGTGCCTCTCTGCTGCTCATAGGGTTTTCAATGGCAGATTAATTTTTGGGAGTGGGTTGCCGGGTTCATCTCCCAAGCCTACAGCACCTGGTGTTCCCAGGTGGTCTCCCATCCAAGTACTAACCAGCCCGACCCTGCTTAGCTTCTGAGATCTGATGGGATCAGATGCCACAGGGCTACGGCTACAGGTGCAATGATACAATACAAAACTAAAAATGCTCTTACCAGTTCAAAATGGAGAGTCATCCCCTCTTCACTTATTTCCAACATTCTTCTCAGTTTTCTCTCTGTAAAAATCTTCCAAGAAACCCTAGTGTCTCTGATCTCCGCTTTCTTAGCTTTTACCTTCTTATTTCCAGGCTTCCCATTTCTAGCTGGCTTTCATTTGATTTCACTGAAGCATCTTCCTTTTTGAGTGGTTTGCCTGCTTCAAGGAGAGTCCTTAACAACACATCTGCTACTAGAATCCCACTTACCACAACTTAAACTTTTTCTTTGGTAATTTTCCACAAGCGTCACTGGCCCTATTCCACTACAGAAATTCTTTTCCTTTTTTTTTTTTTTTTGGCATATTAAAAAATTCTGCCCAAATTTCCAGAAAGTCAAATCCAAAGGATGTGTCTTCATGATTGGTTGACCTGGCTTTGAGGCTTTTCTCTTTTGGCTTTTCATATAAAACTTTCTACTGGTTTTCTCACTTCTTGGGGTGACTCGTTGTCATGGTTTGAATATAAAGTGTTCCCCGAAGGTCGTGTGCTTTAACATTTGGTCCCCAGCTGGTGGCACTAACTGTAGACGTCATGGGACTCTGGAGGTGGGTCTTAGCTTTGTAGAAGTGATGTCACTGGGAGTGGACATTTGAAGGCTTTTACCCCAGATTGATGGTTCAGCTCTCTCTGCTTCTAGCTCACAAAGATGTAAGGTCATCTGAAACAGACCCTGCTGCCACCACCGCAATGCCTACGTTGCCACTATTATGGACTGATCTACTGTGAGCTTCCAATAAGCCTTTTCCTCCATAAGCTTGTTTTGGTTGGTTTTCCTGCCACCTCAGTGATGACCTGATTAATATACTCTTGTGTTCTCCAGGACTTCCTGAACTATCTCATTACAGCCACTGTGCTGAACAGGATTAACTCATCCACCAGGTTGTTTCACCTGCAGCTCAAACTCAGGAGATGTGGGGCTCTACCTGACCTGGGACAGAAACTCCACATACAATACCTGCTACTCTCGAGTCCACAGAGATGCCACTCCAGGAGCTGGATCGATGGTAACTCAGAACTCAACTTTATACCAAGCTGCAGGTCTGTTCCTGCTAATCCAAACTCAAGCTCTTTTCCTGTGCATTGTGTTTATAAGCCTTTTGGGTTAACCAATCAGAATCCGTGACGTTGTGATGACGTTTTGGGTTAGCCAATTAGGTGACATCAGGTGATTGGTTGCCTTAGCTGCATTAGGCAGGGGCCATCTTGCCTAGGTCATGGACTCAGCTTTGTGGGCTCCAGCCGGGTGTGCCAATGGCGAACCGTTTACCTTGGCCTCGTGGACTCAAGCCAGGTGTGCCCGCAGCAAGTCACACAAGGGTCCCTGGTGTGCCTCAGGACTGGAGGTGAGTTAGATAAGCCTGGAGCCAAGCAGTCTCAGAGCCATGTCTCTTCCCTCCCTCTCTGTGCCTCATCCCTACAAGGAGGTCCAAAAGCAGCCTCACATTTTCCCTATGTTGGTTAATTACATCCAGAAAATTTGAGTTAGACCTGACATTTTACATTTGTTATCAGCTATCCAATCATATTGCCTAAATTGCCTGAAAGTTTAATTTTTTTCTTCCAATTTACTAATATTTAGGATTTGACTTTACTATTTAGTTGTATGGGGCTGGGGTTTAGCTCAGTGGGCAGAGTGTTTCTTGAAAACCCTATGAGGGGTGCTATGAGTCCACAGCACCTAACAACAACAACAACAATTTAGTAGTATAGAAATTACCTATTGCTAGAAGGTGAGAAGGAGGAGCTACTAATCAACAGGCATGAAGTTTTAATCAAGCAAGATGAGCAAGCCCTAGAGATCTGCTCTACAATGTTGTACCTGTAGTCACCAATAATGTATTACACACTTAAAGATTTAAAAGCAGATCTTATTTAAGTGTTCTTACTGCAATAAAATTCTTCAAAATTGGATTAATACCTGCTTTAATTTTAAATTATTCTATAAAAACCCTATGAGGGTTGCTACGAGTCGGACTCAACTCGATGGGTTGAGTTGACAACAACAACAACAACAATATAATCACCTAGTGAATATCAAAACTCTATTTACATTAAGTTAAAAGTATTAATTTTTAAAATGACAAACTATATACAAGCTCTTCTACAATGTGACCCAGGCTCTCTTTGCTCTCTGACAGTCCCTTGTACCTGAAATGAAGACATTGGATTTAATTCCAAGTACTTCTTTTACTAGAGCAAGGAGATAAAGGCTTCAGTTAAATTTGAATTGCAGATAAACAACTAATACATTTTTAGTACAAGTCCATGTGTCAAGCAATATTTGAGGCAAAATATTGTCTCTATTTCCCAACCTATTATTAACCATGCAGTGGTTGGAATTTGGAGACATAAACTCAAAAGATTTTCCTTGTTTTCCTGAAATTCAAGCTTATCTGGAATCATTATTTTTATTTGCTAAATCTTACAATCCTAATTTTGACTCTCTACTTTCTTATGTATTCTTCCACTTCTCCCTCTCTCCCCCAGTCTTAATGAGGACTAACTTAATGCTCACTTAAAATTAGGACTGAAACAAGGTTGATCTCCCTCCCCACTGGCCTGGAACTGGTGCCTTGCTTCACACAGCAGAAAAGAGAATGATGTGATCCTCAGATTTGGTCACAGAGCTGGAATCTACTCAGTGAAGGATTTCCCATTAAGTCATGGATGGTGTTTAGCATGCTACTGTTTATCATACAAATCGTAGATTGGATTCAATTAAGGCTTGTTTTTCCTTTAAACTAGTTTACCCCATTCATGGTTCTTTGAATTAATGCAATAATTCTGGCCAGCTATAGGTGACTCTTTTGGCCCTCTTGAATCCTTTCCCTTCTGATGTCTGGCAGCAAGATGTGTACAAGTTGTCCAAAAGGGTGAGGACAGAGAGTATGGTAATTTATGTGTCCTAGAAACATCAGAGGGATAAGTTAGATAAGTCACTAAATTATTTAAGATTTCATTTCCTCCTCTGTAGAAATAGAACAAAAACCCTGATGTTACTTATTTCATATTCCTAACATCTAAAATTTGCTATTTTGTGTCTTTTTTAGACAGCTAATATTTTCCATATTGAATTAAATTTATTTGGTGATGGAGAGAAAGACGGTTCTTGATTTGGATCCTGGTGCCTCTGTTTCCCAACTGAGTGAAGGAACTAGTTTTAATCAGTCGCTTTGAACTTCAGGTTTCTCGCCACAAACCAGAAAGGTAATAATAAATACTTTGTAACAATATGATGAAATTAGTGGAAAAAATATCTGTAAGAAGTTGATACTGCTTCATACAGGGTACTCAATCAACATATAGTTATTATTTTCTGCCTTCACCTGATGTGCTGATTACATGCTGTATTTTATCCTCCAGGCAAATCCTACTATAAGAGTTTGCACATATTAAGTGTTCAAAATGTATTAGCTAAATAAATGAAGAATGGATATAAGATAAGTTATATGAAAGTGCTATGAAATTGATGAAGTGCTGGAGAGTTCTAAGATGTTAGTCCTGATAGTAATAATTAATAAGTAATAATAGGCGACACTGCTGAGTCTTTGATTCTGGCTCAGCCTTGGAGAATTGCTCTGAAAGAAATGTTTGATGCTTTGCCTTTTTCATCTAAAAACTCAATTGAGGGAGACAGTGTCTACAGAACAGCAACATCTATTGATCCATGGAAAATGTTCCATTCATTCTGCATTGCTCAGTAAAAATTGTCATTCATCTTTCAAATATCTTTTGACTATATTTCACTGTACCTATATCAACTGGGCTGGGCTTTAGCTCAGTTGGTAGAGTGCTGCTCCACACTCTCTGAGGACCTGGGTTTGATCCGCTGCACCGCAAAAACAGGAGAAGGATGGGGCAGTCCACTCCTGAAGCAATCCTGAAACAATCAGCCATTGAGTCAGCTATGACTCAACAGGACCTAACAACAACAACATCATCAACTAAATTAGTGGTATCTAAATTTAACAGAGACACTTCCCCTGTCCCCTCAAAGCTAGCTTTTATCTGTCTATTGTATGAGAGGGGCTGGGATTTAGCTCAGTTGGTAGAGCACCACTCTGCAGTCTCTGAGGTCCCAAGTCCAATTCCCAGCACCACAAAAATGGGAGAAGGATATGGCAATCCACTCCCTAGGCAATCCCAAAACAATCAGCCATTGAAAACCCCATAAGGGTTGCTATGAGTCAGACACGACTCGAGGGCACCTAACAACAACAACAACACTGTAAGAGAAGTGTGGAGTTCAGCTGGCCGCAGCCAGGGTGACTCCACAATCACCAGAGATGCGACCTCCATCATCCTTATGTTGTTTTAGCTTATAATGGTTGTTAGGATTCCAGTTACTACTGCTGTATGTACTACAAGTAGAAGGAAAGAATAAAAGGGAAAAAATTAGTATAAAATGAACTCCTTCAGCTAAACCAACTTTCTTTAAAGAGCCTCTCCAAAGCCTCCTTCAATGAATTTCACCTACTCTATTTTGCAAGGAAAAGATAGGAATTGTCTTTTAGCAATACACATTGCTGCCTAAATATAATTAGGATTGTGTTACTCAGGAGGAGGAGGAGAAAGGATATTAGATAAATAACTACTAGTGTTTGCCATGGGGCTGGGATTTAGCTCAGTGGGTAGAGCGCTGCGCTGCAGTCTCTGAGGTCACGAGTTCAATTCCCAGCACCGCAAAAATGGGAGAAGGGCCTGGCAATCCACTCCCAAGGCAATCCCGAAGCACTCAGCCATTGAAAACCCTATGAGGGTCGCTATGAGTCGGATACCGACTCGACGGCACCTAACAACAACAACAACAACAGTGTTTGCCATTGACTGTCTTATTTTTCCTTTTAATCTTCATCCTCTATGTCCTGATTGTTATCCAATCAGCGCCTTGAATGTGTTTTAACCTGAATAAGTTTCTCCTTTTTATGTCTTTTTCACTCTCACAAATCTACTGCCTCTTCTGATATCTTATCCGTTCTTTCTTTCACTTATTCATCTATCAGTTATTTAATTCTTATAATTTCCATGTACTTAATGGTTATTCAGTTCTAAACAGCTCACACTATCCATATACTCTCTTCTCCCACTGCTGTCCAACTCATGTTCTTTGATTCTGTGATCACTGACTTTATGAATTTTCCTCACATTTAATATAGATGCTTTCAGCGTCTTTGATCCCTTGTGATCTAGGAAGGATTAGCATGTGATATGTCTGGAATTTGCTTTAAAATCACCCAGTATTGGGAGGGAGGGTAAAATCAGTTTTGTACAAATGAAACAAGATCAGCTATGTGTTGAAATCATAGAAACTGGTAATGGATATATGGGAGTCCATTATATCATTATTTCTAATTTGGTGCATTTTTAATATTTATATAATAAAAAATAATGAAAGAAATGATTGGCTGAAATATGTTTTTCAACTGCTAAAGTATAAAGTTATCTTCAAAATTTAAGTCTTTAGAAAAGTCTGAGAGGCTGACATTGTCTTGGCCAACTCTGCTTCTAGGATCTTCTTTTTTCATTTTGATGCCATTCTTCCAACCACATATTCCTATACGTAACTTTCCACTGAATGATATGCCTCCCCACAAAGTAATTTGAATAACGTAGTATTTAGGAACAGCCACTAGCCATATCAACAACATAACACTAGCCACATACAGTGCTCACATTGCATATTGCATAGAAAAACAAATGACCATATTTCTCTCCATTCCTCACAGCTATACATGGTCTTTTGACTGAGTTTTCTTAGGACATGTGAACAATTTTGCACAGTCTTTTTTCCCCTCTTCACATATTGTCTTTTTCTGCTGATTGGAGTACAAACCAGAATTCCTGAGCCTGACCAGCAATCATGAGGCAAAGCCATTAGATAGCAGAGCATCAAGATAGAAGGAGTCTGGGTCCCAGGGAACTTATGCAACCACAGCAGCTTCAGACTATCTTGCTTTGGCTTTCTTTAACAGCAGAAGAGAAGTAGATATTTATCTTATTTAAGGAACTGTTACTGTGTTATGTGATGTTTTCTTTTCTGATAGCACACCTTGCCAAATTCAATATGACATGTCATAGTAACCAAGGGATTTTCTTTTCTAAACAAATGCAAGTCTCAGCCTAAGAGTAATTCTACTGTCAGATATTGATAATTTATTTTTTTATTTTTTATTTACCTCATCATTTATAGTTCTTATATCCATTCCCAACTCCAGTCATAGGTCTCTCTTCTCACCTGGACTTGCTACTGTCAAAATAAGCATAATAAATTAAAAATCTATTAAGAGGCTAGATTCCAGTGGCTGCTTGTGCATTACATTAGAAAAGATAACATTGTTTCAGTTTTCAAGTATTGCTAGCAAATCACTCCAGACTTACTACCTGAAAATAGCTATGATTTACTATTTCTCCCAGTTCTGTGAGTTTGTTGGGATTAGCTTCATGGTTCTGTTCCCCTCTGAAGGCTGGAATCTACTTGGCTCATCCTTGCTTTCTTGTTGTTTTGTTGTTAGGTGCCATCAAGTCAACAATACAGCACACTATTTGTTATGGGTTGAAGGTTGGCACCTCCTTCAGATTCTTATGTTGAAGCCATAACCCCAGGATGACAGTGATCGGAGGTGGGGCCTTTGAAAGATAATTGGGTTTAGATGAGGTTATGAGATGATGGGGCCTCACAATGGGAATAGTGCTCTTATTCAAAAAGGAAGAGGCAAGTAAGCCCCCTTCCCTGCTCCCCTCTCCTTCCCCCACTCTTTCTCTTTTCCCATCCCTGTCTCTCTCTCTTAACCTTTTCCCTCTCCAGAAGCATGCATCTAGGAAAGACCATGAGCACACACAGCAAGATGGTGGCTGTCTGCTATCCAGGAAGAGGGCCCTGGCTAGGAACTAATCTGCCAACACTTTGACCTTATACTTCCCAGCATCTCAAACCATGAGAAAGAAATGTCTGGTGTGTAAGCCCCCAGATCCGGGTATTCTTCTGCAACAACACAAACTAAGAAATTATCCCAACTGCATTTTGCTCTATCCCATCCTGAGGTCCCCCAGCTGTCAATGAATAAAGAAATAACTTCATTTAGTTTGGGAGGAGTCCCCCAAATAGAGAATGCAACTGAAAAACTGATTTTTTTACTTACATTTGTGTCATATTCACTTTCTTATTTCCTTTTAGATTTTTGTTTTTGTCCCACAGATGGATTAGGAGCCAATATTGCTCTAAAAAGAAGAGAATTATTTGTCAGCTTTATTACAGGTAAAACAAATAAAATTCCTTTGAGGTAAACCTCCTCACTTCCACCCATATTAAGACATAGGAAATAGCTAGTATAGAGTAATAATGTTAGTTTTTGAATTTATTGTTCTAGACTTCATAGTGCAAGCATTATGATATTTGTCGTCTCATTTAACCCTCATACTAAAGAGAAGATATTTTTATTCCCAATGTACCGATGAGGACACTCAGGTACAAGGAATGTTAGGAATTTATCTAAGTCATAGATTTGGTAAGTGATAGAGTCAGGGTTTAAAACTAGTTAGGCTTATTACTAGTTACACCATGCTGTAAGAACAACATTATTCCTAGGGCTGCATAGTTTCAAATTTGGTTAATCTCTATTTAACATATTTAAACTTTGCCTCACCAATTATGTCCAATTAGAAAAAATAAAGGCAACATTTTGTGCAACTTTTCTGGGGGAAAACCATAAGTGTGTTTTGAGTTTTATAAACATTGTACAAATATTGAAGATGTGAGAACTATCTTCTCTTAGAATATCTTCCACAGTGCTGGGAAAAGAGAGTTCTTATGCCATGAAAAATGCCCATGGTACAACTGCATGCTGTGTCCACTGGAGCTGGGATGACTGGAGCAGTCCCTGGGGAATCCTGGGAAGTCAGGGAGGGAGGCTGTGTCCTCCTCACGCCAGTTAAATTGATGGGCAAAGAACGGTTGTGAACCATTCTTTGTGCATCTAATGAAGGCGAAGTGTAGAGACACATAGATCACCGGCTATGTTTTCAAGAATTCATCACCTCATTTCAACACCATTACAGAAGGCTGAAGGGTCTGCAGGCAGGACCTTTAGCATTTTTACTCATATCCATTACAATTCTTATCCCTATGCCAAGAATACAACAGATGCAAATCAATTGTTTTAGGTAGTAAATGGAGCCCAAAATGCTCTGTAATATAATTTATTTTGTAGAAATATCACAAAATGCTTCACAGGTAATTATGTTTCATGTAGAAAACACAAACTCGGAATGTGAAAATTTATCATGCAGGTTGCATTTGGAAAGGGGGTGGGCAGTTTGCAAATGCTAGGGAAAGAGAAATTTGAAAAATAAAACCCTATTTTTTTTTAGCATTTAAGGATTGAACCCAGGGCCTCATAGGTACCATGCAAGACCTCCACCACCGAGCTGCGCTCCCAGGCTCTTTTCTAATTTGAGATAGGGTGTCAGTAAGTTGTTCAGGCTGCCTCTGGGCTTGAATTTATGATCCTTCTGCCTCAGCCTCCCATGTTACTTGTATTACAGGCATGCTGGATGGCACTTGTTCTATTAAATGAACGACATGGCAAATATAAAAAGGGACGGAAAGTGAGAAGGCATGTCTATAGGGAATTAGGCTTCTGTTGTCCTTTGGTCTAAAATCTACCAGGTATACTTAACTAAATTAAGTATATGAATTACAGTAACATATTTAATATTTACCTTTTTTCCTGTGTACCATTTTGATTATTTGAACAAAGCCACATACCCTGAATTATCTGCTCCCCCCTTCTGCTGTCTCCTATTATTTCTTTCTTATTTTCCCTGCTTCAACCACAATAGCAAATTTGAGCCTACTTAAACACACCAGGACCACTCCTGATTTAAGATCTTGCTGCTTCCTTTGCCTAGAACATCTTTCTCCAAGAAGTATGTGCTGCTAACTCTCTTACTTCTTTTAAAGAGTTGCTTAAATGTCACCTTCTCTCTAAGGCCTTATTTAAAATTGCACCCCACCACCATTCTCAGAATTTTCAATCTCCTTCAACTGCTCTACTCTTTTTATAGCAAAAATTACTTTCCAATCTACAACATAAATTACTGTGCTGTTTGCTGTTTATCTCCATCTCTGCCATCTCCAGGTAGAACATCTTACAATGGCCTGAAACCTCTTCTGTTTTGTTAAGTGTTGTCTCTTAAGAGCCTGTCACACAGCCAATAGCAAGGAGATACTCAATAGGTATTTGTCCAGTCAATTAATAAGCTCTAAACTGTGCCATGACTGTCCTTAAATAAGCCTTTCATGACTCCTTCAGTGCTCAGTTTTTGCAATGCATATGATTATAAGAGAATGTAGTGCCTAAAAGCAAGAGAAGGGAAGGGTGAGTTGGAGAGAGAGAAGAAAGATGAAAAGCAGGAGAGGGAGAGGGAGAGGGAAGGTGAGAGAGAGAGAGAGAGAGAGAGAGAGGGGGATTGAGAGAGAGAGAGAGATGGGGATGAGACACACAGAGAGAAACACACACACGGAGAGATGGGGGAGATAGAGAGGGAGAGAGGGAGAGAGAGATCTTCACCAAAGTTATTGGTGAAAGTTATTCTGAGATAATATAATTAAGAAACAGATGCTGTAATGGCACAGTTCTAGTTCAAGATCTTCTAACTGCTAGCAGTTGTTGGAGCTGCAACAATCATAGGGCTAAGAATGAACTGTATGGCAATAAATTTTGATCTTTTTCATTTTAAAATTTATCCCTATTTGAAGATCCCAATTTATGGAATTGTTATTCACGGGGATTCTTTCAAATATGGATCTGTTATTTTATGTTTCAAAGGTTTTCATTAGTAATAATTTTCCTCACTCTAAAACAAGAACTTAGTCAAATATAATTCATTTCATATTTTAAAACTTCAGGTGAATTAGTACAAACTAGAATTCTGTGATAGCAATGAGAATGATCTCTGGGCTATTTCCAGTCTTAAAATAAATAATAGATATTAACATTGATGGGGAATGTCGGCCATGGCCATAAAAGGTTGGGATGTGATGTTTGTACTTGTGTTTATCATCCTGGGGCTGGGTAATCTCTAAAGTCACTTTCAGTTTTCTCATTTTTTTCTGAAATACTAAGTATGAAGTGTTAGCAGTAATTCCAGGATATGAAAATTTGAAGTGAATACATTTAGGATGATAATTTGTTGGAAGGCCAGTGATGAAAATAAAGCATCACCAAATATAAAATTTGTTAGAATTTCCATGTTAATATACGGGCTTCCTGGCCATGGTTAACCTGACTCTTCCTACCTTATGAAAATATATCTGAAAAGTGACCAAATGACAGAAAGTGTGTGTGTGTGTGTGTGTGTGTGTGTGTGTGTGTGTGTGTGTGCGCGCGCGCGCGTGCTTCTGCATGTGCATGTTTCTTATTTATTTGTTATCTGTTTCTCCAAATAGCTACTGAATGTTCCATGATGACAGGAGTCTGATTTTTCATGATTGCCTACCATCTAATAAAGTAGCGTTAAATATATTTTAATTGTATTAGTTGAAGTGAAATTGATACTTCTGCAGCATGACTGTAAGAATAATGTCACATTTTGGGGAAATGGTGGGGAAAAAGTGATCA
Organism: Pedetes capensis; assembly: GCA_007922755.1. Taxonomy (NCBI): domain Eukaryota; kingdom Metazoa; phylum Chordata; class Mammalia; order Rodentia; family Pedetidae; genus Pedetes; species Pedetes capensis. Next base: position 63,173 of record VMDO01006935.1, on the reverse strand, counting down.
CATTGATTCATTGTTCATTCTAAGAATTCTATATGCTGTTGTATTCTATATGTTGTTGTTGTTGTTGTTGTTGTTGTTGTTGTTGTTGTTAGGTGCCATCAAGTCGTGTCCAACTCATAGCAATCTTCATAGGTTTTGTCTGTCTGTCTGTCTGTCTGTCTCCCCCCCCTCTGTTTTTTTTTCTTTGTGGTACTGGGGGTTGAACCCAGGGCCTTGCACTTGCATGCTTTGCAAGTGCGATACCACTGAGCTGCGCCCCCAGCCCATTCTTTTACTTTTTCAGACAGGTTCTCACTAAATTACACAGACTGCCTCTGGTCTTGAACTTGCAAGCTTCCTGCCTCTGCCTCCCTAGTCACTGGGATGACAGGCATGTGTCACCTCTCCTCATAGGGTTTTCGATGGCTGATTGTTTTGTGATTGCCTCAGGAATGTATTGCCACATCCTTCTCCCATTTTTGCAGTGCTGAGAATTGAACCTGGGACCTCAGAGACTGCAGAGCAGTGCTCTACCAACTGAGCTAAATCCCAGGCCAAAAATTCTATACAGTCATCATTATAACAAATATTTATTAATAAGCTATTTTTTTCATAATAATTTAGCTGCAATTTATTTATTTATTTATTTATTTATTTATTTATTTATCTATTTATTTTACTGAAATACATCACCCACATGTTACATTGTGCCTTTGTCCAAGTATGTACAACAAAATTTTGGTCTCAGTTTAAATAAATTTATTTTAAATGTGTGCTTCGAAACTATTACCCTAAAAATGGTATTTGTTTAAGTATTTGACAAACTTAAAGGCACTCTTCATAAAAGTAAAGACAGGATTTCTACTTGGAAAATTCAGAAATAAAAAACAAAACTGACAAAGCAAAACACAGAAAATGGAAAGTAGCTAGGAAGTAAAAAAAGTATAAAATAAGATAATAGAACTATGTTAAATATATCAGTTGCAACATTTATGTGTGAGTTAAACTTCTCTGTCTGCAGCCATAGCAACCTGGCATCTGATCATGGCTGATCTCTGAAGCTAAGCAGGGTTTGCCTGGTTAGTACCTAGATGAGAAACTCCCTGGGAACACCAGGCATTGTAGGCTTGGGAGAAGGACTTGGCAGCCCACTTCTGAAACTATCCACCATGGAAAACCCTGTGAATAACAGTAAAGCACTGACAATAGTGCTGGGCATGGCACAATGTTGGGGAGTGTTTCGTTCTCTTGTACATAGGGTCATTATGAGTTAGACCCAACTCACATACCTAGCAACAATAACAACAAACTTCTCTATTAGCAGTAAATGCAAAAAAAAAAAAAAAAAAAAAAAAAAAAAAAAAAAAAAAAAAAAAAAAAAAAAAAAAAAGGAAACAAAAGCCACAGTGGTGGTTGTGATGCCATATGATTTCCAAAGTGGAAATAAGGGGACTGTATTAATAATGTACTAATTGGGACAGTGGATTTTATCAATAAATAAAATATTGTTAAAATCCATTATGAAGGGATAATAGTAATAAATCTTCATGCACAAAACTAATTGCAACAAAATTGCTGAAATAATTTGGCATAAAAACAATTATGTAGGTAGTAGGAAGAGATGAATATACTGAGGATTTTTAGGGCAGTAAAAATATTCTGTGTGGCACTGTTACTGGGCAGCAGTGTGCCTCTTCTGGGCCTGGGTCTCTGTAATAAAATAATTTAGAAACAGACTCAAAAGAAACTTCAAGAAAAGTTTATTTAGTACAGCTCCATAACTTTGTGGGTTGATGAAAGTGTTGCCAGAAGTGATGTAAAGGATGCATAATGGAAAAAGCCAATGCTGTCTTACCCTGTACCCCATCATCATTTACTAATAAAGGGGGGAAAAGCTTATTTAGAATCAATCAGAAAAGAAGAGGGTGCCCCTAAGTGCTGGAGCAAGCAGGTTTGGCGTATAGGCCAGTGTGAGGAGAAGGGGAGACAGATAAACAAAGGGAAAGAAAAAGCTATGCTCTCTGAGATAGAAATCAGAAAGCAGGCCAAGCCCGCAGTGAAGATCTGCAGAACAGCTGCATCTATACTTCTGAGTTAGAGGTCAGGAAACGTACAGGTCCAGCAATGAGGCTGCAGGCAGCTCCAAACATCTGCATAGCACCGTGGACGTCTGTGGATGAGTGCTGCTCCTGTGTTTGCTCTGGATATTGAGGAAATCTGTAGACATTGCTGAGAGCCATGGACACTACAAACTGAATAGTGTGGATTTCTGGACATTGTTGAGAATTGTAGACATTGCTGAGAATTGCAGGTGACTGGACACTGCAAACATCTCTGGATATTGCAGACCAGTACTGCAGACTCTACATCAGAGGGTGAGATTTGGGGAGTTTTTAAGTCCCTGTTTCATTGTTATTGTGCTGTGGAGTTGGGTCCAACTCATAGAGACCCTCATAGGGTTTTCAATGGCTGATGGTTTTGGAATTGTTCCAGGTGTGGATTGCCATGTCATTTTCCCATTTTTGCAGTTCTGGGGATTGAATGGATGGCCTCAGCAGAGCAGCACTCTACCAACTGAGCCAACCCCAGGCACCCTATTTCATTAAGGGATGGATATCCCTCCCCTCTTTTTGATCTTGTCTTCAGGGGTATCATATTTCTCATACTCTTTGATTCAGACTGGCCTTGGGCTGTAGAACAAGTTTTTCTCTTTATCACAGGAGAGATCCTTCCCTCAATGAGAATTCCTTTCCTAGACTGCACATGGAGGCACCTGTATTCTACCAGTTGTCACCATAGGTAGAGTGAAGTACTAGTTATAGATGTACCATTTGTAAAAGTGCTATCGGTTACACAGGAGTTCATTTGTAAGAAGGTATTACCTCCTAGCAACTGTGCTATTTACAAAAGATATTGTCAGTAAGGGAAGCACTGACCATTTTATCTCAGAGGAAGGTTAAATTGATGCTCATGTCTCAAAAGGTATGTGCAAAACAGAGGGCTGCAAAGAGCCCTATTATTTCCTTTGTCCCTGCCTAGCACCACCTATCAATACCAGAATGATTGACACATGTCATTATGTATTTTTCCAAACTCATAGAATGTCTAACATCAAGAGTGAGCCCTAATATTAACTCTAGATTCAGGGTAATTATGATGTGCCAGTATGCAGTAATTGTAACAATGTACCTTGTGGTAAGGGATGGTAATAAAGGGGGAGGCTATGTATGTGTAGGAGCAGGAGCTATCTAGGAAATCTCTGTACCTTTCTGGTAATTCTGCATGAACTTGAAACGGCTATAAAAATAGTCTTAAAAATTACTAAATGAGCTGGGCACGGTGGCACATGCTGTAATCCCAGCAACTCAGGAGGCAGAGGCAGGAGGATCGCAAGTTTGAGCCCAGAGGCAGTCTGCGTAATTTAGCGAGACTCTGTCTCAAAAAGTAAAAATATGGGCTGTGGGTGCAGCTCAGTGGTCCAGCAATTTCAAGCCTGCAAGCACAAGACCCTGGGTTCAATCCCCAGTACCGAAAAAAAAAAAAAAATTACTAAATGAGACAAAAGCCAACTTAAAAAAAAACCTGTTATAGTGGGACGCTCCAGGTTAATAGTATCACAAATCACAAATCAAGTGAATAAGCATAAATATTTATTAATACTATAAAAAGTTATACCCAAAATGGAAAAAAATTTGTAAAATGCATATGGAATATTTATAAACTATAACCATGTCCAAAGCCATGCAAATGATTTCAACTTCTCAAAAAGTAAATACTGGACAATCAGTTTATATATTTTTCTCAAGAATAAACAAAACTAAAAATTAGTTAAGATTCCATTAAAAAGCAATTTAGTTAAAGATGGAATAAAAATGCAATTAAAATGTCTTTAGAACATAATTAAACTAAGAAGGGATGTATCAGAATTTCAGAGATAGTCTCAAATCCATACTTAAATTTATATTCTTTGGGACTATCATTTAAGAAGAAAAAAATGAATGAAATAGCATTTGATTTCAGAAGTTAGAAAGTTTTAAAAATGGTAGCCCTAAGGAAGGCAGGAGAAAGGAAAGGAAAGAATTAAGAAGCCGGAAAAAATAGAGTGAGTGTATTGATGTGCCGTTGAGTAGCACATCTAAAAATACATATCTCTGGGAAATATAATTATTAAAATTCATTACATAAAAAGTTAATTAAGTATTGAAAATGCATTGAAGAGATTATAACTTTACATAGAAATTCTATGCATAATTGAACACAAATATATTGAAAAATTCTAATTTTGTGCAACAAATGTAAATCAAGGTTAAGAACTGAAATGCTTACCATATATGCAGCTATAAAAATGTCTTGATTACGAAAGCCATAAAGTGCCACCTATAATAAGTTAACATCTTTGGCCTTATCGATGCATAATGTTCTCTCAATTTGATTTTGACAAACTCACTGACTTGCAGTTCACTTATAGTATTGTAACTTATGATGTAATGAATTTTTTTAAATGTTTGTATGATTGGTTGTTAAAATATAGGAAATTATGCAGCTTTGCATGAAATAAATTACATTTCTATAAACTAAAAAAAAAAATAGAAAGTTTTACAAGCAAAATTTTCTGAGTTTACAAAAAGCAATAATGGTATTGTGCTTAATATTCTAGAGTCCAACACATACCACAAAAATAAACCAAACTATTTTGTTAAGTTGTTATGTTAGGCTGAAGAAAAAAAATGTCAAGAGAACAAGGGGCTAGGGGATTATTATTATTTTTTTTTATATTTAGACAGGGACTGGCTTAAATGCTCAAGCTGTGTCTGGCCTCCAACTTAATGATCCTCCTGCCTCAGCCTCCTGAGTTGCTGAGATTACAAGTACTTGTGGGTCCATTTCTGGACTACCTACCCTGTTTCATTGATCTATAGGATTACTTTTATTTCAATACAATACTATCATGATTACTGTGGCTTTGTAATAAATCTTAAATCAGGCATTGTGCATTCTCCACCTTTGTTCTTTTTCAAAATTGTTCTGGCTGTTCTAAGTACTTTATTTTCTTGCATAAATTTTAGAATCTCTTCATCAACTTTGACCAAAAAAATGCCCGCTGGAATTTTTATTGATTTCACATTGATTGATTTGTGGAGAATGAGCATTTTGTTAGTTTTGAGTCTTCTAATTCTTGAAAATAGGTTCTTGTAATATATTTTTACATATTCTTTTAGTATCTTTCAGCAATACTCTTTAGTTTTAAGTACAGAGATGTTCACTCTGTTTGCTTAAATTTATTCCTGAATATATTAGGTGTTATTTTAAATACCTGTGTTTTAATTTCATTTTTAGTTGTTGCTAATGAATAGAAGGGCTGGGATTTAGCTCAGTTGGTAGAACGCTGTTCTGCGGTTTCTGAGGTCCTGAGTTCAATTCCCAGCACCACAAAAATGGGAGAAGGACATGGCAATCCACTCCCAAGGCAATCCTGAAACAATCAGCCATTGAAAACCCTATGAGGGTCGCTATGAGTTGGACACGACTTGATGGCACCTAACAACAACAACAATGTATAGAAGCCTACAGCTGTAGCCCTGTGACATCCGATCCTGTGTCAGATCTCAGAAGCTAAACAGGGTCGGGCCTGGTTAGTACTTGGATGGGAGACCACCTAGGAACACCAGATGCTGCAGGCTTGGGAGAAGGACCTGGCAACCCACTCCCCAAAATAAGTCTGCCATTGAAAACCCTATGAATGACAGAGAAGCACTAAAGATAGTGTTTCACCTGTTGTAAGTAGGGTCACTATGAGTCAGATACTGACTCGATGGCACCTAAGAACAACAATGTATAGAAATATAAAAGTATGATTGATTTAAAAATGTTGATTTCTTATTGTGCAAACTTGCTGAATTCACTTATTTTTCTAGCAGAGGATTTTTGTTGTTAAATACCCCTTATAATATTCTATGTGTTGTTGTTGTTAGGTGCTGTCAAGTTGGTATCTGACTCACAGCAACCCTACGTAAAATAGGCAAAACACTACTGTCTGTGCTTCTCTGCCGTTCATGGGTTTTCAATGGCGGGTTGATTTTTGGGAGTGGGTTTCCAGGTCCTTCTCCCAAATATTCTATGTAGTAATCATAATTGATAGATAAAAACTTTACTTGTATATTTTGTATTTGTTTCCTTGCTATATGGGATATATATATATATATATATATATTTTTTTTTTTTTTGAGAACTGTTGTATAAATCCTGATTAGAATTTTTGAAAGTAGATATATTTCTCTCCAGGCTCAAGGGGTAAATATTCAGTGTTTTGTCATTAATACGTTAACTTTGTTATTGTTTTTAGGTGCCCTTGAATTGTGCACTTACAGCAATCCTGTGTACAACAGAATGAAACATTCTCCAATACTATGCCATGCCTGGCACTATTATCAGTAGTTCTTGGCTGTTCCCAGGGTTTTTAATGGCTAATTGCTTCAGGATAGTTTCAGCAATGGGCTGCCAGGTCCTTCTCCCGTTTTTTCAGTGCTGGGGATTGAACCCTCTGTGTGAATAACCTGTGCTCCAAAATAGTCAATTTTGACCCCAGAGACAAATAGTTACATGCACTAAGGATGTTCCAAAGATTGTGCTGTATGCTTTGAAGTGGATCCCCCAGAAGCTTAAAGACTTCTGAATTATGACTCTCCCTCCCACCAAGCAACAGGTGTGAGCTCCTCAGGTAATGAGTCCAAAGGGAATGATGGGATCTAGACGGATCCATCTGAAAATATCACAAAATGAGACATTGCTTTGTGGCCACCATGCCTAAAAATAGCCTGAGAATAAGGTCTTTTTAAAGGTCCCTAAAAATGCAGCTGGGCTGGGATTTAGCTCAGTTGGTAGAGTGCTGCTCTGCAGTCTCTGAGGTCTTGAGTTCGATTCCCAGCACCGCAAAATGGGAGAAGGACTTGGCAACCCACTCCCAAGGCAATCCCGAAACAGTCAGCCATTGAAAACCCTATGAGGGTTGCTGTAAATCAGAACCGACTCGACGGCACCTAACAACAACAAAAATGCAGCAAACATGCATCCACACCCAAGCATTGGCTCACCTCAGTGTGTGTCCACCGGATGTCAGTGCCATGACAGCAGGGGCAGCACACAGTAGGTGTTGGCTGGGTGAAGGGAGCCCGGGCTCAGGGCCAGGCACTCCATCACTTAACCCTAAGAGCCGGCTAAAGTGGCTCTTCCTCATCTTCATCTACATCACCACGGCTAGTTTGATTCCAAATCTGCTCTCCTCACCACCAGCATTTCCACCATTCTGCTCTGGAGCAGCACTCATCACACCTTACATGTCCCCATAAAATTTATGGAAAAAAACGATGTATGTCCTTGCATACCTTTAAATGTGACAGCAAGTATTTTTTACCTTAAGGCTAAATGGTTAGAAAAGACATAATTTCCAGATTTTTTTTTTTGAGACTGGTTTCAATATGCAGCCCAGACTGGCTTTGAGTTCATGAGCCTCCTGCCTCAGCCTCCCCAGTGCTGGGATTAGAGGTATGCATCCCACACCCAGCTGAAGCATTCTTTTAAGTGTATCCAATGTAACATTGTGATGTGATGCTCACTATTGTCCATTTAAAAGTGGTAAGAGGCTGAGCAGTGGCTCAGGCCTGTAATCCCAGTGACTCGGGATGCGGAGGCAGGAGGATCACAAAATTTGAGGCAAGAGGCAGTCTTTGTGATTTAGCAAGACTCTGTCTCAAAATAAAAAGTAAAAAAATGGGCTAGGAGTACAGCTCAGTGGAACAGCACTTGCAAAGCATGCAAGTGCAAGGCCCTGGGTTCAACCCCCAAAAACTGAAAAAAAAAAAAAAAAAGGGGGGGTGTAGGAGCAAGAGAAAAGGCTTTAGAAATTCAAAATATTAGTTTGTTCTTTGCTCTCCTTGAAATTATATCTCTATTCCACTTTACCTACAGAACTTTAACTTCATTTGTGTTCTTATCCTTGAAAAATTTTGATCTATCCATCATAATTATCTACAACCAAAGGATGCATATAAATTGAAATTTAAAAGAAGATTCTAGTGATTGTAAGTCTCCAAGCATTACAGATTTTCTTCTGAGTGAGTTATCATTTTAATTACATTGGGTATGATACAAAATAACAATTTTAAGCGGAGTGTGGTGGAACATGCCTGTAATCATGACACTTGGGAGTCTGAGGCAGAAGGATTAACACAAGTTCCAGGCCTGCTTGATTTACATAGTGAGTTCCACGCTAGTCTACACTACACAAGCAAGACCCTGTCTCAAAAATAAATAAATAAATAAAGATTTTGATAAATACTTATTGAACCTAAAAATAAAGCACAGGGCAGCACTCTACCAACCAAGCTAAACCCCAGCCCGTGTTACCTACAAATACATACACATGTTTTGTTTTGGGAAAATGTGGATATTTGGTCAGTAATGTAAATGGCTTATATATTTAAACTTGATATATTTTAATATTACCTTTAAAATATTAATATCTATCAACTCAAATATTAAATTCTGAGCCTTTAACAAATAAATGCATTAATAATAGGGTCCTGGGGAAGTATGGCAGTAAGAGTACCTGGAGGAGGTCATTTCCAAACCCTTTGGGTGTGTTATTTAGGAAGAAAGGAAGGAAGGAAGGAAAGAAAGAAGGAAACCACATTGCTTTACTAGAAGTTCAAATAGGAAAGAATAACAAATGATAAAGACACAAACTTAACAATACTATGATCCCAAGAAACATCACTACATTAATGTCACTGGCATCTGTCAAAAATGGTCCTACATGTAAGATTTCTGCGGCATTATGTGCCCCTTATGAGACTTTGATGGTCTCGTGCTCCAAATGAGATCAAAACACTTAAATTGTTGTTGTTGTTGTTAGGTGCCACCAAGTCCAGTGTGACTCATAGTGACCCTATGTATAGCACATTGAAACACTTCCCCATTCTGTGCCAGGCACACAATCTTATTTATATTTAAACCCACTATTGCAGACACTGTGTCAATCCCTCTGGTGGAGGGTCTTCCTTTTTTCTGTTGACCTAGCACTCTCCCAAACATGATGTATTTCTCTAGAGATTTGTCTCTCCTGACTACATGTCCAAAATATGTAAGACACAGTCTGGCCATTCTTGCTTCCAAGGAGCACTGTGGTTGCACTTCTTCTAGGATACATTTCTTGGTTCTTTTGGCAGTCCATGGTATATTCAATAGACGTCTCCAGCACCACAATTCAAAAGCATCAATTCTTTTCTGTCTCTCTTGTTCAATGTCCAGCTTTCACAACCATATGATGCCACTGAAAATACCATGGCATGAGTCAGATGCACCTTCGTCTTCAATGTGACATCTTTGCTTTTCAATACTCTAAAGAGATCTTTTGCCACAGCTTTTCCTAGAGCAATGCGTCTTTTGATTTCTTGACTACTGCTTCCACGGGTGTTGATTATAGAGCTATGTTGGCAATCATTTGGGGGTCCCCAAGAAAGACCTAGAGGGAGCTTGGGTGGAGATTTGTCTGACCAAGGTACAGGCCTGAACCTTATCCAAGTTTTACCCTATTCTTGCCCCTCCCACTCGTAACTCGGGACAAAGAGTTGAGAGTCCTAGAAAGAACTCGAGGAAAAGAGGCTTGTCTGGCCCGCTTGGAAGACTAACATCTATCCTCTGGGGCCGGCAACCTTTGTCCCTCATTCTGGTATTCCACTCCTCCCCCTACCATTGAGTGATCCAAGATGGCCCCCAAACAGCTTAGCTCTGGTATGACCTCTTTCAATATGATTGGCTGCCCACAGCCACCCGATTGGTCAGAAAAGGAAGCTCGCTGTTTGGCCTGGCCTGTGCCTAGCCCCCCTATCAAAATTTTTCTTTTTCAAAATCCCTAGTTACATAATGGCCATACCCGGTACAAGCAGCTCCCTGACTGGCTATTTCTGGGTCCATGCCCCCATCATCGAAGCTATATAAACCACCACTGAAGATACTAGCTCCCCTTTTGTCCCTTGCTTTCTTAATCCTACCCTGTTCACCTGCTCTCTGAGCCCCTTCAAACCTGACCCCCACACCCTACTCCTGAGACCTGCAACCTCCAGCACCACCAGTGAAGACATCTAAGGACTACAAGCAAGACTCCATGTCAAGCCCAGGGCCTCTGAACCAGCGAAGGCTCCAAGGAAGACATGAAGAGCTCTCTGCTTTTCTTCCCCTGCCTTGGGAAGGAAGAGAGCAGAGAAGGCGAACTGTGAGAGGCAACGGGAGACACACTGTGGGACACTTTCATCGAGTGGTCGTTGTGCTGCACCCCCTTTTGTTCACCTCGGTAGGTGCAGCTTAATAAATTCTGTTCCTGTTTGTAAGAAGGCTCCTGAAGTCCTTCTTTGGTGCCCCCAGCTCTTGCCTATTTCCAAGGGTCCCCGAGTACCCATGTTGAGGCAAGCTCCGTTACCCCGCCAGGCCGGAGTGAGCCCCAACAGAGCTAAGCAAAGCAAAATCTTGAACAACCTCAATCTTTTCTCCATTTATTGTGAAGTTGCATACTGACCCAGTCATAAGGATTTTTACTTTGGTGATGTTTAGTCGTAACCCATATTGAAGGCTACGATCTTTGATCTTCATCAGTAAATGTTACATTACCCTCCTCATATTCCTGTATCCCAAGCCTTGCTCATTAGCAGGAATCTTTTGGTCAAATACCTCACACTGGCAGTGACCCCTTAATGTTCTCTATAGATTCTGAGGCCATCGTCTCTTTCATGAGGTTCATTTGTCCCTTCTCCTTCAGTGGAAACTCTGGGTTCTGATTTGCCCACAAGAGCTACTTGAATAGTTCCTTACCCTTCCCAGCTTTTAGTTTATTTTGTGATCAGGGAGGGGAGAATGTGCTGGGTGAAAGCAAAGTTAAACTTAAAATGTTTATTAGAATCCTCCTGGAAATACAGATCTTCTGAAGACTTGTTTTTGAAGTTCTGTATAAAACAGGAGGAAACCTTTTTTGACTGAGGAGTTAGAAGCATGTCAGGAATAGCTCCATTATGGGAGATTCCTAGCACATCCAGGGAGTTGGCAAGCTCAGGCAGTAGTTTTGTATTTGAGAACAAAGGATGTAAATCCTTTTATAAAGTTAAGAATCCCTTTGTTCACGAAATAATCATACCCTGTTTTATCTGTTTTGTAAGTTTGGATTCTTGAATTCTGGGTCTGGTTAAAGCCAAGCACACCCATGGTAAAAACAAAAGTATACTGCTTTGTTCCACAGCACTTTCAAGTCTGCTGTTTTCATACGATCAAAATACAGGGCAGCATGCAAATATATTCAGTGTATGTAGAAACTATTAATGTGTATTGGGAAGACTGGCCCTTTTCCAGCCTCCTTGTCTAAAAAGCTACTCTCTCCCTATACAATTCATTACACACTCCTAGTTAACTCTCTCCATTGTGACTCCTTTACCTGCCACAAAGTTTTTTTCACCTCTTTTGAACTGGTATTCTCTCATATATGTATGCTTTTGCATTAGCTGTGTCTGCCTCAGGAAATGCCTTCTCTCCCCTCTTTACCTCTACCAATTATATCATCCTTAGATCTTAAGATCTAATGCAAATATTTTCACTTTTCCCTGAAGATTTCCCTGAATTGTTAACCATTATTGAGAGGCCCCACTAGCCCTTGGTGCCCATTTTATCAGAACATTTACAAAACAAGAGCTTGCTTCTTTCTTTGCTCATGTATGCCCACTAGACTAAGAAGGACCATATCTAATTGATCTTTAGATTCCAAGAATTGAGGACAAAACAAATGCTTAGGAACTGCTGGGTTAATGGCTCCATGGATGAATTTTTTTTACTTGCCTTTATCTTGCTTTCTTGAACTCCCTTTATTTTTCTCTAAACATTTTTCCAAAGCACTTAACACCTTTTACCACATTCAGAAATTTCTTTATTTATTATTTTTATTGTCAGTGTTCTTCTATGGTCCTTAGTAATGTATTAATATTTATTTAAAGAATGGATAAATTAAGTTCTGCTACATATTTTTGGGGGGCTGGGATTTAGCTCAGTTGGTAGAGTGCCGCTCTGCAGTCTCGATGTCCCGAGTTCTATTCCCAGCACCACAAAAACGGGAGGAGGATGCGGCAACCCACTCCCAAGGCAATCCTGAAAACAATCAGCCATTGAAAACCCGATAAGGGTTGCTATGAGTCGGACACAACTTGACGGCACCTAACAACAACAACAACAACAACAACAACAACAACAACATATTTTTTTCTTTTAGTCTTCTTGTCCTTAATTTTTATTTTATAGGAAGTGGGCCAAATTTAGGTATTATTCCCATTTCTAGCTGCTTCTCTGTAAGGTTTATGTCTTTGTCCAAAATTCCTCATTACTGGGTTCTTTGTAGTAAGGCTTTGCAAGCCTCTGTTACATGTTGAAGTACTAGCTCAACATTATCAACATTTATCGGCCTTAACAAGTTAACCCAGATAGGTTTATCAGATGGCACTAGTAGAAAACAAAGCAAGAGACAGTGTTTATTCATTCAACAGATATTCATCTAGCACTGCCTGTGTGCCATTTGTTCACTAAATTGCATATGGTCACCATGCTAACAGGACTGACATCTGCTACTGTTGTCCTCAAACATCTGGTACTTGCAACATGCTTAAGCCAGAATTTTTGATAGATTAGAAGACTTTAAAATGTTCATCATACAATCATTACAGTCATATAAGATGCTCTATTAAAAGTGCCTATGATTATCACAGAATTTGTGAGTAACATACCTTTGTTTTCTGAAAATTGCACACTATCTGGACTAAGCTCTACTATATCATTAAGAGACAGAGTTCTCATATGATCCGGTAAACATCACACTTTTCCCTGGTCTCTGTTTGATTTCAGGTTACTGTGTTTACAACCACTGTTCCTTTGTTCTCTACAATTCTAGCAAACAATTCAACAAAAAAGTCCTATCTTTCATAACTCAATGTGAGAGAAGTTTATTTGCAAGAGTAAATTCCTTTCCTTTCCTTTCCTTTCATTTCCTTTCCTTTCTGAGGTTGAACCCATTGACTTGCTCCTACTTTGCAAGTGCTTTACCACTGAGCTGAACCCCTAAACCTTTTTTCAGTTTTTATTTTGAAACAGGGTCTAAGTTATGTGGGCTGCCTCTGGCTTTGAACTTGCGATCCTCCCACCTCCTCCTCCAGAGTCACTGGGATTACAAGGGTACACCACTGTGCCTGGCTTAGTTCTAGAACCAGGTAAGGATGCTCATTTTATACTTATTCTTTAAACTTTCAATGTATTATAAATATAATTTTGCATATATTTAATAATTAATAAAGCAGTTAAAATCAAAACACTACTAGTACACTAATAAAAAGAAATGAGAAAATATTAAGTTGCAATCCTACTTAGTAGAAAGGCTGGACTAAAATTTCATATATAAAATCCTCTCAACAAATTAATAAACCTGGGCAACTAGACTTTCTGGAAATTGCCATGAGGACTTTTTGCCTCATCTTCTATTAAGAACATAAGAATAAAATATTAATAACAGATTTATAAATGGCTAAACACACATAATGGTAAAATTTACTTAAGAATTCTTAGGTCAATATATTTTAATTCTTAGGTCAACATATTTAAAGAGGCATATAATCTATATGTGGGTGTCTGGTTTCTATATAAGATTCACAGAGAGACGTAGAAATCCAAGAATCAACTATGACTACCCTATCTCCCATCTTTCTTCACTCTGAGTCGTAGAGAACATTCGAAAAATTTACTCCTCCACATCCTTATTGTGTCTACCATGGCTCAGACTTTCAGCATCTTTTGGTTTTACTACTTTAACGGCTTTGCAAATGACTTCCTAGCACTGTCTCTTTCTCTGCCAATTCAACTCCCACCAAACTGGTAGCCGGACGGAAATATCTGAAAGACAAACTTCCCTCAATCCCTCCAAATGTTACCCAGGTCTCACAGAATAAAACCTAAACTCCTTGTCTCCTGCATACTTCACCAGAGTCTTCCAACTTCCTTTAATGTGCCATGAACTTTTTTTTTTTCCCGAGATCTTTGCATATGTTCTGCCCCCTTGGCAATTGATTGTCATTTGTATTCTCTTAAGAAAACTTCATCTAACCTTTAGGATTTGACTTCATTCTTACTTTTTGGGTCCTCATCCCATCCGATCATATCCTATTTCTGGCATACTGGGGCACTTAACCTTCAGTAATTCCTTAATACATGGAACCTATCTCTATGACAGCCTGCTGCCGTAGGCCTGTGGCATCTGATCTCATCAGATCTTGGAAGCTAAGCAGGTTCGGGCCTGGTTAGTACTTGGATGGGAGACCGCCTGGGAACACCAGGTGCTGTAGGCTTGGGAGAAGGACCGGGCAACCCACTCCCAAAAACCAATCAGCCATTGAAAACCCTATGAACAGCAGAGAAGCACTGACAATAGTGTTTCCCCTGTTGTATGTAAGGTCACTATGAGTCGGATACCAACTCAAAGGCACCTAACAACAACGATATCTCTATGATAGAAGTTTTCATTAAGTAATGCAATCACTGCTCCTTTGTTTGTCTCTTTCTCTAAGTTTTGTGTAGCTTGGAAGAGGAGATTGTAGCTTATTTCTCTTGTATTCTTGGGTCTAAAACATTATATGGAAAATGGTCTTTTTGAATAAATATGGGACTCAAGATGATAAAAAACAGTGAAGAGGGCAGATACTGATGTAGAATCTGGGCCTGAGCATGGGGAGAAGGAGACAGACTATGACTTTTCAGGTAAGAAGTCAAGAAATAAACCAGAGAACATCATGAAAACGTATGCTTTATTCACTCAATGTGAACTATTCCTCATCATGTACCATTGGCTTTACTCAAATAAAACACATTAAAGAATAATTAACAAAGAGAGTGCAACTGAATAATTCAAGACTTAATAAAAACACGTAAAAGAAAGAAAAATGCTGATGTCCTTATCCTGTGTTTAGAAAATGCCAACCAAATATTTTGGTAAGGAGAAACTGGTGCACATAGGTGCTGAAGTGCCTTTGTGGGCAAACACAATCTATGTGATGAAATGTTTGATCAAAATGTTTATTTGAAATGTGGGTGTTCTGCTTGACAGATGAAAGGCTTCTATCCCAAACATTTACTTTTTCTCATTGTGAAAGCCAGTTCAGCGAATCCAATTAACTGAGCAGAAAAGTCTACCTAAGGCCAGCTGTCCTCTCTTATTCCTTTCCAGAAGGTTGGTCGCTATGTTGTTTAAATGTACTTGGTCACTCCAGCATTTATCTGGGATAATTACACCATATGCATTGTTCTGGGGGAATAAAATAGCCACACAGAAGCCTAAGCTTGTGGCTTGCTCCATGACAGCACCATCAGCTACCATTTAACAGGAGCCTGCCCTGTGCCAGGCTAAGTGCAAAGAACTTTACATATGTTTATGGTCTTGTTTAAACTATGACAACATAGCAATCATATAAGGGATATACATTATCTTCCTTCTGTTGTTGTTGTTGTTGTTGTTGTTGTGTGCTATCAAGTGGGTGTCTGACTCAGAATGACCCTACGTACAATAGGTAAAACAATATTGTCAGTGCTTCTCTGCTATTCATAGGGTTTTAATGGCTGATTCTTTTTTGGGAGTGGGTTGCCAGGTCCTTCTCCAAAGACATTGATTGATGAGGCTTGAGCTTCAAGGCTTCTCCCTTGCATTGTCATGTAGTCCTATCTTTTTTTTTTTCTTTCTTTTCCTTAGAGAGGCCCCTAGGAACCGTATAAGCCTCAGGCCACCAAAATGTAGGACTGCCTCACACAAGGTGTTTATGTCAGGACTAGAATTCAAAGCTCAAATTTGCCATTCCACCTGTTCTTTTCTCTTTCTCATTTCTGTTTGGAATTGAACCTCACACCTAAAAAGTGCTAAATGCATATTTAGTAATGAATGAAAGGATTACAAATTTCAGAAATGGGTGGAAAATTCATGCTTTTAAACATACTATTGAGACTCTCTGATTATCTACATTATTATACAGATCATGACTGCCAGGTATAAGTATTAGGGAAATGACCCTCCCTCATTCCCCAGGCCTAGTGGGATTGGAGTGTGGTCCAGAAGTTTGTCTTGCTAAGGTTATTATGTAGGTAGGGGTATCCTAGAATGACTTCATTATAATTGCATTTTTCCTTCTGTGTTACAAGGAGGTTGTCCCAGTTATTTTTTCCTTATTATATTGTTTGAAGGCCTTATCTCCTACCTAGTTACTCTTAACTATTTGAATGCTTGGGATAAAGCTTCATCTAAAATGGACTCTGGGCATATTTCTCATCCAGTTAATTATTTTGCTGCTCATTAGTATAATTGCATGTTTTACCTGCCCTAGAGAAAGGACACTCAGATCAATAGTTGGGAGATTGGAGAGATAGGGGGCCAGGGGAGGCATGGAATGCTTGATCTTGTATGTAATCAATATCTATGCAGCAATGAAATTCCAAGTAGAATATCCTAAAGGGACACACAATTATCTCCCTTAAGGCATCCTTCCACTATTGCAATAGGACAGTGTTATAAAACTTTAAGGACATAAGGCTACAAATGCTAGAGTTGGAACTTAAGCCACATTCAAGTCCATGTCTTTGTCTTCTATAAAAATTGTGTCAGAATCCTTGCACTTTATTTTTTAATATTTACTTTTGTATTCTTTGATATTAATATATATACATACATATTTGTATATGTATACATATTTTATACACAAACACACAGTACATTTGTAAAGTACAAAAAACCACAAAGAAGAAAATAAAAGTCAATCATATTCTTACCTACTAATATTTTATATATAGGTTGTCTTCCAATATTTTCCCATATGCACATATACACATGAACTTTCTCTAGAGTAGAGTTGATCATATTCTATATAGATAACTATAATTTTAAGGCCTTCTCTTTACAATGTCTGAAAGGGCTAGACAAATAAGCAGAACATTAGTCTGGAAACAGACTGTAAGCCAAGTCATTCATTAATATCATCACCTTTATCCCTGCATTATGAATTGTAATATTCTATTTGTACTCAGATCTCTTTAGTAATTCCTGTAAGGCAGGCCTCATACTGATGAACAACCTTAGCTTTTATTTGCCCTGGAAAACTTTTATTTTTCCCTCATTCTGAAAGGTAGTTTTGCTGGGTATATTATTTTTCATTGTCAGGTTTTGTTTTTCTCTTTCAGCACTTTGAACATATTCCATTTTTTCCCTGGCCTGCAGAGTTTCAAATGAGAAATCTGGTGATACTCGTGTTGATACTGTTTTCCATGTGCTATTTTTTATATTTGCTGCTCCCAGAATTTTTCTTTGTTTTTGATTTTTGATAGCTTTATTGTTATTTGTTGTGAACTTTTCTTTGGGTTGAATTTGATTGGAGATTTCTATGATTCTCATACCCAAATGTTGGTATCTTTACTCAGATTAAGGAAGTTTTTGGCCATTATTTAAATTTTTTTTTTTTTTGGTCTTTTGCTCCCTTTTATTTCTGAGCTTCGTATTATGAAAAGGATTGGTATCTTGATATTGTCCCATAATTTTCATAGGCTTTCTTCATTCATCTTTTACTTATTTCATTTTTTTCTTTTTCTCCTCTGATTGGAAAATTTAAAATATTTTGTGTTCCAGATCACTAATTCTTTCTTCTGTTTGTTAGAATTTGTTGTGGGAGCTTTCTATTGAATTTCTTATTTCAGCCACTATATTTGTCTCTAGTTTGTTCTTTTTTATTATTTTTACTTCTTTGTGAAATTTTTTACTTTTTCTGTTGCTTTCCAAATTTCATTATATTTTCTATTCACACATTCTTGTAACTCACTGAACTTAATAAGGCCCCCTCACCTTCCTCCTCCTCCTCTTCCTCTTCCTCCTCCTTTTCTTCTTCTCCTCCTTCTTCTTTCCCCTCCTCCTCTTCTTCCTCCTGTACTAGGGTGTTAAACCTAGGATGTTTCACATGATAGGCAAGTGCTCCACCACTGAGCTGCACATTCAGCTTCTTTTTAAAAAAATTATATTTTGAGGCAGGGTTTTGCTAAGTTGCACAGGCCTCATCTGTCTTCTAACTCGTGATGCTCCTATTTCAACTTCTTGAGTTGCTGGGGTTACAGGTATGCACTCTGGTGTCTGGATTATTTCAAATTCTTTACCAGTCATTCCATCCATCTCTATTTCTTTGGGTTCCATTTTTGGTGTTTTACTATTTTCTTTTGAAGGATCAAGGTTCCCTGATTTTTCATAATCTGTGGATCCTTGCATTATTATCTGCATATTCAGAAAGATAGCCTCCTCTTCTGACCACCACTAGTGTTCTTTGGCAAGGGAAGATCTTTACTATCTATCCCAAAATTCTAGAAGTATTAGCTGGTAATGACTTTAGACAGGCAGAGCTTGTTGTGCATTCTCTAGTTGGTGGAACTGATTCCTTTGACGGAGCAAGGGATTTGTTGACTGAACTCTTTCTTGTGATAAGATGACTGGCTAGGCTTTACCATCAGATGGAACTGCTGGCTGGGTACTATGATAGATTCTAGTCAGACCAGTCCCAAGATATATTCCCTAAGTGCACAATTCCACTGTTTGGGACCTACAGTTCGGTAGAGTTATAGGCTAAACTCTAAGGTTAGGCAGAGCTGCTATTCAGGAAGGGCAGAGACAGAGGCTGTGCCCCTTAGAAATGCATGATTGTCTCCATGTGGTAGTGCAGCTATGAGGTGGGTTTTAGGCTGAGATGAGTGGCTATTTGCCCCTCCTAAGTCAAGCAAATCTAGCCTCTACCTATTCCTAAAATACATGGAGTTGGAAGCTTCCCTGCATGGATGGGATCATTGGGCAGGCTTTAGGTCCATGGGGAGGTGTGGCTTGACTTCCTGGGTTAAGCTGGTTTAGTCCCTTCCTGTTTCTGATTGGGGAAGAGGTAGTCATTTCATCTCCCTCGCTGAGCAAGGTCATTTGGTGGACTCTGAAGCTGGGTTTGAGAGTAGCCATGCAGAGACTTAAGCTAGTCAAGCTTTCTTCCATGCTCCTGAAGGCAACCAGTTCAGCTTTGCAAGAGGGCTGTGATATTTGTTGGCATGTGTGATTGTGTGCCATACAGGTAGGAGGAACCCATAGGCAACACCACATTCTTCACACTGTCCCTGTGAACTTTGCATCCTTTCTTTGTTTCAGCCTGACTCTAGGTGACCTATCTGTACCCTTTCCCCTTGTATTCCTCATGAAGTAGGACCCCAGAGAGCTTCTAGGGAACAATCCAGAACACTGGGCATCTGTCTCCCATTCTCTTTTACCACTGTTGAAACTGTGGAATTCAGATGATCTTTTTGTGTGGCATTGTGATGACTTGAAAGAGGGGAGGAGTGTTGTAAGCAAAGTGAGACTGTTTCTCTGCCCCTTCAAATGAGGTATTAATTCAGTTCTGTGGTCCATTGAAGGATCTTGGACTTACTCTCAAATTGTAGTATTTCCTCCAAAGTGTTCTTTGTTGTGGATAGTTGCCTGTTGAACTTTCTGTGGGGGTCAGTGAAGTCTTGGACCTTCTAATCTGCCATCTTGTTGACATCACTGTCCTTGGAATTTATAACTCCCAGAATGATCTTCTCTGAGCCTTCAGAAATTTGTCAATTGTAGGTCATCTTTTCTCATGGTGGTTCCTATAGAAAGTTCTTCTCTAATAAGTTGATATTCTGTATATCTACCTGACTCTCTTTCCAAATTTGTTTTTTTTTCCTCTGACCTTGCTTCTCTGATGAACCTAAGAATAACAATTGATTTTTCAGTTCCTTCATCTTTGTACTTATTAGTAGGGAGTGGTAACTTCCAAGCTTCTTACATGTGGAGTTGGAGACTGGAAATCCTGAAGTTATCTTTAAATAAATATTTTTCAATTGGCCTGCAGGTACAGACTTGAGCTAATCTTATTCTCAGCCAATGATATATGACATTTTTCTCTCTTTCAGCTTTTGAAGATATTAAGGATACATTATGGCTCAGTGAGAGTAGTGCTGGGGAAGCAGTGGCTTTCTGATGATATAACTTAATAGAGGTCTAAAGAGCAACATAAGATAAAATCTTTCCTACATAAAATTAGCCTTACATTTTTTACCTCAGTGATATTCATATTGGAATATCTTTCCCCTAGGGATGCATTAAGACTTTCAGCTAGGCACTCTTGCAGGAATAGTTTTAAGGAAATCCATTTCCAAATCGTCAACTGCCATGGATGTAGTTTCCTAGAATCGATTTTACTGACAGTTTCCAAGTGGCCAATGCATCATGCTTGATGCTGCCTGTCTATTCTCTGTTACTAATTTCCCTTTCATAATTCCCCTTCTCCCACTTTACAAAGGAAAGTCATAGATTTCACAAAAAATAAATGTTTACATGGTGAGTTACCTGTGGATGAGGACCCAATCAAGGGGATAATTTAAAGCATAGGGATGACTGGTAAATAATTTCCCTTGCCAATCAGGTGGGTTCTATTTCATTACCTTTCACAAAATTGAATGAAGAGCTAATCTTGTAGTCAGATAACTATGTATACATTTTTAATGAGAGATCAATATGTGATTTTGTCTTATAAGTTGAAAGAAGTCCAATGAATTGAGTTGATACCTATAACAAAACTTTTTATTCCACTCTACTTACAGGTGAGAACAAGTCATGTCAGCATATATAGCTATAAAAATGAGAATAAAATTTATCCTGAACATGCTTCAGTTTAAAGGGAGTTCACAACATGATGAAAACAAAACAAACAACAACAACAACAAAAAAGAGCATCATCAACTTCATTAAGAATTACATTCCTGGTAACATTTTATTTATCGTCCTTAATGAAGGATACATACAATGATATTACCTTATATACTTGTATGTAAATGTCATAATGAAACCCACTAGTTTGTATGAGTAATATATACTAATAAAAACTTGCAATAAATTCACTTATTTATTTTGCCTAGGTCAACATAGATGACCATATAAACTGATAAATGAATTTGTATTTATTTATGTGTAGGGGTCTCAATCACAAATCTAGAGATGAATGTCCATTTCATCTCTAGATTTCATCGCTCATTTGTTTCATATGCATATTATTTTACCTGAAAGATGCTGCCCTTTGTATACACCACAAAAATTTATAAATTCCATGATACAGAAAATGTGAATGCTTCCAGACTAAAAAGACAGGTGACCTCATGAGTGCTCACATTTTAGAAGAGGGCACTGGTCCTATGACCATGTATTCTTCTACTTCTTGGACAGCTCTGAATGGTTTCAAGCCTGGAAACTTACCTGCATTGCAGAATACTACACTACTACATCCAAAAACCTGCCCAGAAAAGAGCCCATGTGATAAAGCAGAAGAGAACTGAGTGCCGGGAAGGACATGAGATATTTAACAGATTTTGACCCTGGTGAGGTAAGTGAGCTTGGATTATTTTTTACACCTCAAGGAACCTCAGTTTTCTCACCTATACAATAAGGAAACTGAATTAGAGGGCAAAAAATTTTCTTCACAATTTAAGTCTGTGATTCTATGTGGGAACATCTCAGGCTAGTAAAAATATTCTATTTCATGACAGTGTTCATGATTGTGCCACTGCATACACTATAAAAACTTACTGGTGTATTTTATGATAGTAAAGCTGGGAAAAATTCATTACTTTTAGAAATAATTATAGCAACAATTATTGAATGTTGTGTGTCAACTACTAATTGTTTTGCATGTATTGCTTCATCATGTTATCCTGTGTTCTGCAGGAATTTGATATAGTTTTGTGATAATTTCAAGTAAGAAATATCAGTGAGATCTAAAGATGTTAGTGACTTGCCCAAAGCCACACAGTGAGTGACAATGTCAAAGCTCAAATATAATTGAGCCGATTCCAAACTCTTTGTTTGAACAATTTATTTATCATTAGAGGAAGAGCTTGCTATTGAGTTGCGTCTGACTCATAGCAACCCAGTATACAACAGAACGAAACACTCCTGGATACTGTGCCATGCCAGGCACTATATCAGTGCTTCTCTGCTATTGATAGGGTTTTCGATGGCTGATTATTTCAGGAGTGTTTCAGGAGTGGGCTACCAGGGCCTTCTGCCATTTTTGCAGTGCTGGGGGTCGAACCCAGGATCTCAAAGCATGCAGATCACACTGTACCACCTGAGCTAAACCCCAGCCCATATATCCATATATATATGGAGGATTGTTGTTGTTGTTGTTATTGTTGTTAGGTGCCATGGACTGGGTCCAATTCATGGTGACCATCATAGGGTTTGTTTGGAAATATATATAATTTCTAGGATTATCCTGATTCCCACAACAGTGGGATACTTTTCAGTGTCAGCTCAAAAGTAATACTGACATGGAAAAATGCAAAAGAATAAAACAAAAACAAGCAAAACCCCAAGAGTCATGAAAATTGAAAAAATCACAACACAAATGTATGCTTTTGTTGCTGTTAAGGTACACACATTTTAATTTAAGATGCACTCAAATGAGTATAAATCACCCTGAGCTCATAGAATCATAAGGGGATGCTAAGCCATGTGGTCTCCTTCACCTGGACTACAGTCAGATTCCTCTATAAATCAGTCCTGCGATATGCACTTTTGTCAGAATATGTGCTGTACCAGGTGATTTTTAGAGGGAGAGAATTTTCTATAATAAGCAAGGTTATTTGTGACCTTGTAAGCAGCAGTAAATCAACATATTTAAAATAACCTATAGGAGACTTGGTTAACAAAACTGAGTTTTAAAAATGTAGCCATTGATTTCCTTCTTTAGAATTCCTTAAAGCCCCTCATATTGTTCTAAACATAGTTTAATGCCTTTTTAAAGAAATGTATAATTATAATATGATCATTTTAATGACATATGGCTTAAATTAATAATTGAAGTGCCCTCTGTTTAATCAATAAGAATGCCCCTTACATTGGGGGTCCTGATTGGCAATATCCATGAGAAAACTAAGCTATAGCCCTGTGGCATCCGATCCCGTCAGATCTCGGAAGCTATGCAGGGTCGGGCCTGGTTAGTACCTGGATAGGAGACCGCCTGGGAACACCAGAAGCTGTAGGCTTGGGAGAAGGACCTGGCAACCCCCTCCCAAAAATCAATCTGCCATTGAAAACCCTATGACCAGCAGAGAAGCACTGACAATAGTGTTTCCCCTGTTGTACAGAGGGTCGCTATGAGTCGGATACCAATTCGACGGCACCTAACAACAACAACAAAGATTGATACTGTGACACTTTAATATTTCCCAAGAGAACATGAACTGCATTCAATTTAAATTGTGTCTAAGAAATTAGCATTGGGTTTGTTTAGGTCACTGATTCTACCAAGTGTAAGTAGTATTTACTATATACTTTAGTCTTTGAGATCTATTTATACTCATTCCTTTCTTCTTTTTCATTTATTCATTCTTTTATTTTGTACTACTGGGGTTTGAACCCAGGATGCCTAGTGCATGCTAGGCAACTGCTCCACCATTGAGCTCCATTTCCAGCCCATTTCTCATTTTTTATTTTGAGACAGGGTATCCCTAAGTTACACAGGCTGCCTCTGGCCTCGAACCTGTCATCCTCCTGCTTCAGCCTCAGAGTTACTGAGATTACAGGACCACTCCACATAGTTATTCTTATGAGTTAAAACTAAGTAATTATTTTATTTCCAGAAATTTCTTAAATATGACTTTATGTTGGCATTTTGTAGATGACTTAAATAGTAAACTTAAAAAATGTTTATAATCATTGCAAATGGTCTTTTCCTGGTGTGGGAGGTGAAGAAGCTATAAGAAATCAGTGAAGATTAATTTGTAAAATGTACTTTAAAAACTCTACTGTCATTAATTTTTTTGAAATTTGTTATCAGTTTTAAATCACCCATTAAGATTTGTAAAGCACACATCCTACCCTAGGCTTACTTTTGAATTGAACTTTATTTTTTGAAGCAGAATGAATTATAAATAATTATAGCATTTAAATTCTGGGTTTATTTTCAAGAGAAGTTGATTTTCCTTAAAAGGGAATTCTGTAGCTATTTTGTAATTAGGAATGATAGTTCTCTACAATTCATAATTGGACCCCAAACAGATGTTTTCCCTTCCTTCCTTCCTTCCTTCCTTCCTTCCTTTTTCCCTCCCTTCCTTCTTTCCTTCCATCCTTTTGTCCTTTTTCCCTTCCTCCCCCTCTTTTCCCCCCCTCTCTTTCTCTCTCTCTCTTTCTTTCTCTCTCTCTCTCTCTCTTTCTATCTCTCATTTCTCCTTCCTTCCTTTCTTTACCTTCTTTCAGTTTAAAGTATTTTCAACCCTCACAGAATAAATTTGCAAATGCCTATAAGCTAATGACAAATTTAGCTAAATATAAAAGATGGGAAGTTTGTATTTTTTTTTTTTTGCTGCATTTTTAGAAAGTATTTTTTTTTTCAATACTAAGGGGCTAAACCTAGGACCTCACACCACTCAGCTGTACCCCACCCCTATTTTTACTTTTTATCTAGAAGGAATCCCAGGGTCTCACCAAGTTACAAAGACTGCCTCTGGCCTTGAACTTGACATTCTCCTGCCTCAGCCTCCCAAGTCAGTGGGATTAGAGGAATGCCCATTGTGCACAGCAAGAAAGTATTTTTATTAGATAAATCAAAGGAATGTTCACTCCTAATTAATGTGTGCATCATTTGAGGTTTTAGAAATGATGGTTTAAATAGGCATTAAAACATAATGATAAGAGAATAAAGGGAATCAGAATAAAATAAACTGGTATAATTCTGTATTACTCATTATTCCAGTATATGCATGTGCACGCGCGCACACACACACACACACACACACACACACACACACACACACACAGACAAAAGAAAAACCAAACTGTTCCTTTTATGAGCTAAACATTTACATCTTATTTTACCATCAGAATCAAAAGGATGAATTGTCCTAATTTATTTTGTACCGCACACTATTATTAGTGACCGCAAGAGTCTGAGAATTGTGTAATCTTCATAAGATAAGAAGTTTTTAATATGTGGCCCACAGCAATTTTCAAACCTAAATGTCAAATTACAAATGGTTTAGAGTACTTCTCATAAAAGTCCCAAAGTAGCATATGTTCAAAATGGTTTATGTACCACAAAACAGAATTAAAGGGAAGGACGTCACAGGATGGATATGTCAAGAAGATTTGGCCTTCTCGTTAGCATCCACTGGGTCACGGAGGCTGTTCCCAAGAATGACCACCACAGCAAAACAGTCTGCAGCAGACAATGTTAAACTGAGATCCAGAGTTCCTTCTTCCGTCAAAGGAATGTGAAGGAAAAGGGCTTTGATTGACATAGAATAATGAATGAGTAAACTATCACCTAACTAGAGATGTTTATTGGAAAACTACAGCAATTAATCAGATGGGTATTATTACTCTTCCTCTTCCTATTCTGCTTTAGCATGTTACAGAAGATAATATCTGTTTAAAATTTCCTTTTGACTAGTGACTTTCCCAGGTTTGTGCCTTCATGAGTCTAAAAAAATTACTCTAAGTTATAATCCTCTCAATTTTATAGTTTAATTTAACTTTTCCTCTTTTAAGAACAAATGCCATTTTATTTTAAATATTCTGAGACTGGAATAAAGTAGATAAAAAGAAAATACAATGTACCATTTTTGTCCTAAGTACTCAACATTTTGATTTGTTGTGTGGCTGGAACCACTGAGAAAGAAATCTTTTGGTATGATCACTGTCTTGTATACATATAGACAAGTGTGATTAACTGTAAATCCACATATACAACACAAATGACCAATAGGTTGGAGAGAAATGCAGGGGATGCAGGCGCTGGGTATATTGGAACTGAGAGGTCCCCTGTGTGAGACCCCCATGTGAGGCCCTCACTGGGTGCTAATAGCATTCTTACTTAAGGAGAAGGTATGGGGGCAGGAAGGGCATAGCTTTGGAGCACTCTTGGGCCTCTCAAACCCAACAACATTACTCTTCTATGCAAGAATACTTTTTCCCATCCAAGTCTTCTCTATCTTTACTATGTAGTATTTTTCTATATGACCTTGGGTTCCATTTCTGTTTAAGATAGAAACTAACTTAGATGGGAAGGGGGGGAGGGAGGGAAACACAGGGGAGGTAAGGGGTAACCTATATGAATAGTGTTTATCAAATTGCATATATGAAAATTGTCACAATGAAAAGCATGTCAAAATGAATCACATTATGATGTACATTAAAAATTTCTAATAAAAAAAGAATACTTTTTGATTTCAATATAATTCCTTCTTCATGTGTTTGCCATTCATAGTCTAGTTGTGTAAGTGAGGATCCCTGAACTCTTGGTAGGGCTTTGTCTGTCTACACTGGGGTTGTTGTTGTCGTTGTTAGGTGCCATTGAGTCAGTATCTGACTCATAGTTGCCGTAGCCCATGACTACAGCCTAGGATCCAGGGTTTCCTGAAGGCAGGCGAGGAGTCGGCGACTGTGGGTAACAGACACACAGCAGCTTGGAGGCAATGTGGATCTGTTCCGTTTATTGTTCGGATAGCTCATTTTTTATACAGTCTTTTTAGGCTTAGGTCATGTAAGTAGTAAGAATACGTGCAGTTTTACGTACACCTGGCAGTCATAATAGCAGTAGAGAGTCAGGCTGACCAGAACAGCAGCCTTTACTATTTTTCTCTAGCTGGCAACCAAGGTCTGCCTTTACATAGATAAGTACCTCCATGTTAAATTGTCAAGGAGGCCTTCGTACTGTGGGAACAGGTATATATATATATATTTTTTTGATGGTTTTATTATTTAATTATTTATACGTGTGTCATCCCATTGAGTCCACACTATGAAAAATGGATATTTTAAGTTATTAGATTGTTTTTCTTATTGGAGGGCTGCTGGTACAAAAACTTTAGTCTGTGTTGGCTCAAGGAGTTCATGCTGTTGGCAGTCATTCAAGAATTTTTTGTTGCAGACCTGTTAGGGAGTTTTCTTAACTCCTGCTCTGAATTAGCACTGCTCACAGAATCAGAGGATTATATATTTACATCTACGATTTGTTTTTCATTAATTTTCCCAGAAATCCACAATATGAATGCTCACAAAATTAGAAGATTATATATTTATATTCAGGCTGGGATTTAGCTCAGTTGGTAGAGCACTGCGCTGCAGTCTCTGATGTCCCGAGTTCAATTCCCAGCACCACAAAAATGGGAGAAGGGCCTGGCAATCCACTCCCAAGGCAATACCGAAACAGGCAGCCATTGAAAACCCTATGAGGGTCACTATGAGTCGGATACCAACTCGACGGCACCTAACAACAACAACAACAACATATTTATATTCATTACTTGTTTTTCATTAATTTTCCCAGAAATCCACAATATGAAGAAAACAGTGACCAATTCAAATTTAGAGAAAAGGAGAGATTCCAAGTCCTTTTCCATGAAGAGACCTTCTTTTTGAGGTACTCTTCACCTTTCAGTCGACTTTCCCTCTGAAGGCTTTGAGGTACTTTTCCCCTTTCAGTGGACATTCCCTCTGATGCCCTTTTAAAGGTACCCTTCCCCATGTGGGGACTCAGTTTACCCATCATGAGTGGAAATGGACCTGGCACATAGTGACCCTACATACAATAGTTGTTGATGTTGTTAGGTGCCATGAAGTTGGTATCTGACTCATAATGACCCTCATAGGGTTTTCAATGGCTGACTGTTTCGGCATTGCCTTGGGAGTGGATTGCCAGGCCCTTCTCCCATTTTTGTGGTGCTGGGAATTGAACTCAGGACGTCAGAGACTGCAGTGCAGTGCTCTACCAACTGAGCTAAATCCCAGCCCCTACATACAACAGGGGAAACACTATTGTCAGTGCTTCTCTGCTGTCCATACAGTTTTCAATGGTGGATTGATTTTTGGGAGTGGGTTGCTGGCTCCTGCTCCCAAGCCTAGAGCACCTGGTGTTCCCAGGTGGTCTCCCATCCAAGGACTAATGAGGCCTGACCTTGCTTAGCTTCTGAGATCTGATGGGAATTGGATGCCACAGAGCTATGGCTGCAGGCACACTAGGGTTAGTAATGCTAAACACAGAAGTCTGAAGGAAATTGCAAGTAGATGATAATGCTTCATGTATTACCCAACTGGGCCACAATCTAGCCCTAGATTTTTAAAAATCCTATCATAATAACTAACCCATTAGGCAGAACTGTCTTTTTCCCTCAGTTCCCTCCTTGCAAAATGTCTTCATTTTTTAAGCATAGGAAATGCAGTCATTTGGGTGAAATCTCTAATATTACTGGACATAACCAGGAAGTAAGATTCATTCCAGAATTCCAAACACCTGATTCCTTCCAGAATGACACCAGATGGGTAATTTCATGTGAGACAAATATTCGTTTAACAGAATAATCATTACTAAAAATTGAATGGCACTATGTAGCAATCTGTTTATGTGGGTCTTTATCAGAGTGTACACCTTAGTCAATGTCAGAATATGGAAGGAAAAAAAAGCCAATACCAATTTTGAAGACTACCAGTGAGACACTAAAAGTTTAAACAAGTCTCCACTGGTATTTGCTATTTTAAGATACCAGAAACAAGGGAACAGAGGTCACTTTGGTGAAGTACTTCATTTAGGTACAGGGTCGGGCCTGGTTAGTACTTGAATAGGAGACCACCTGGGAACACCAGGTGCTGTAGGCTTGGGAGACAGACCTGGAAATGCATACCCAAAACTCAATCTGCCATTGAAACCCTATGAACTACAGAGATGCACTGACAATAGTGTTTCGCCTGTTGTTCATAGGGTCTCTACGAGTTGAATACCGACTCAATGGCACCTAACAAGAACAACAATAGAGAAAAGTATTATTAGTAGGTCTATCCTGGAAAACAGTTCTTTGTTTTATTTAACTCATCAAGCTATTTATTAAGGAAGTATTTCTCTTGACATTTCTGCCTTCGATGCATCAAACTTCTATTCATATAAATTTGTGTCTCTCCTTTTAACAGCCATGTCATTTAGCCATCAAGTGTCTGATTTGATTTTTCTTAAAATGATCTGATTTCAGACTCCTTATTCTCATATCAGGCAATTTTTATGTAAAATACTAGTATCAGTTCTAATGGATCTGATGACAGTTTTAAAACCTTTCTAAGTTAATGGCCTTTCCATTGTATGTGAGTATCATGCCTCCCATATGCTGTGATAAATGTGACACTGCCATTATAATGTCCTAAGTAACCACTCTGAATGGGACACTGCAATTCTTCCAAGCTGTAATGGCCTAATGCAATATATCATTATAACTCATACCTTCTATGGAACAAAAGTATCCTTTTACCTTCATAAGCATTTAGTTACAAATGTGTGATTATGTGGTTATTTTGCAGTAGTCATAAATTTAGAAAAGATGGACCTTAGAGTAAGAACTTGTGCTGATAGGGTTGAGTCCTATCTATTGACATACACTAGTCAATATTATGGCCTGCCTGTTGTTGTTGTTAGGTGCCATCAAGTTGTGTCTGACTCATAGCGACCCTCAGACCCTCACAGAGTTTTCAATGGCTGTTTGTTTTGGGATTGCCTTGGGAGTGGATTGCCACATCCATCCTTCTCCCATTTTTGCAGTGCTGGGAATAGAATTTGGGACCACAGACACTGTAGAGCAGTGCTCTACCAACTGAGCTAAATCCCAACCCCATTAGCTCAGTTGGTAGAGCACCGCTCTGCAGTCTCTGAGGTTCTGAGTTCGATTCCCAGCACCACAAAAATGGGAGAAGGATGTGGCAATTCACTCCTGAGGCAATCCTAAAACAATCAGCCATTGAAAACCCTATGAGGGTTGCTATGAGTCGAACACAACTTGACAGCACCTAATAACAACAACAACAATCTATTAACATCTACACAAAATCTCCAAAGTTTTTGGAGGGGAAATAAGGAGCAGATGATACAGTGGTTATGAATATATTGTTAAATATCCAGAAACAAGTTTAAATGTAAAAAAGAACTTTATTGAGTTATAATTACCATAAAATAAACTGCTAACTTTTAAAGTATACAATATAATCAGTTTTGACCTATGTATACACCCATAAAAACCATCACCACAGTTAGGAGAGTGGACATATCTGTCCATCCTCAAAGTACACTGGTACCCCTTTGTAAATCCTCCATTCCATCTCTCTTTACCTACCTCTTCCTTACTCCCTGGCAACCATTGATCTGCTTTCTGTCACTATTAATTAGCACACATTTTCTAGAGGTCCAGATAAATGAAATCTTGCAGAATGTGCCCTTTTTGTTTTAGGCTTCTTTCATTCAATATAAATATTTTGAAGTTCAGAAAATAGTATGTATCTATATTTTGTTCTTTTTATTGCTTAGTAGTACTCCATGATGTGGCTATATCAAATATTTTTTACACACTCAGCTGTTGTTGGGCAGTGAGTTTTTTTGTAGTGTTTAGTTATCACAAAGCTTACTAATATTATAAAATAGCAGTAAAAGAAATCAAATCCCCTCCTCTTTTTCTGGGGTGCTGGATTGTACTTAGGACCTTGTACATGTTACACAAATGCCCTACCACTGAGCTATATCCCCAGCTCAAGAAATCAAATTTCTTTTCTTTTTTTCTTTCTTTTCTTTCCGTTTCACTCTCTCTCTCTCTTTCTCTCTCTCTCTCTTTCTTTCTTTCTTTCTTTCTTTCTTTCTTTCTTTCATTCTTTGTATTTCGGGGTTGACTCCAGGGCCTCACACATGTTAGGGGAGTGCTTCATCACTGAGGTATACCCCAAGCCCCTTATTTATGATTATTATTATTTTTATTTTGAGACAAGTTCTCACCAAGTTGTTTACAGGCTGCCTCTGACCTTGAACTTCCCGTCCTTCTGCCTCAGCCTCCAGAGTCAATGGGATTACAGGCATGCACCATGATGCCTTGCAGGAAATCAAATTTCTAATATACTGTGATATGAGAGACATACTGTGTTTATGGAAAGGAAGACTAAACATTGATTTAAATATAATTTTATATATAATTTAATACTTGCATTAAATATAATAAATATTAAGATGTCAATTCTCTTCAATATTGTCTAAAAATTTAATTCAATCCCAAGGAAAATCCAAATAAGCAGTTTAATGATATGGACAAGGTATTACTGAAATTTAAATGGAAAGACAAAGGAACTGGAGTAAATAATTCTGAAAAAAATACAAAGTCGGAAGACTCAAATTTACCCAATTTCAAGACTGGACAAAACTCTTAACTAAGAAAGTGTGGGATGTGTGGAAAAATGTAATCCATAGATAATGGAACAGGTAACAGAAGTTAGAAATGGGCACAAAAAAATATGCTGTTTATTTTTTTGACAAAATTGCAAAGGCCATTCAATGGAGAAAGTGTTATTTTTAAAATGGTACTAGAACAATCAATATATGTAAAAGAAGGAATCTTTACACATATCTCATATTTTAAAAGAAGTAAAAATAGAACAATAGAAAATATGTCTATGATATTAACAGAAGTTCTCTTGTATTCCTAGTTTTGTGGTAGTTTTTATTATGAATGGACACCTAATTTTGTTTATTTCTTCAATATTTCTGCAACTGTTGATATAATCATATTTTTACTCCTTGGTCCAATATGAAAAAAACAACATGTATATTTTCCTTGTTGAACAAGCCTCATATACTTGAAATGAACCCCATTTGATCATAATATATTGTCCTTATCCATGATGCATTATCTTTGTAGATATTTGTATATTTCTATGTTTTTATTTCTTATAATACTCAGGCTGGATTTGGTATTACAGTATTGCTCATAAAATCAGCTCTGAAGTGTACCCTTCTTCCCTGTTTTCAGGAGAAGATTATAAAAGTTGGGATTATTACTTCTCCAAATGCTTTATATAATTTTCAAGGAAAATGATCAAGTGTCTTTTAATTTTGGTCTTTTTTAACTAGAAACTCAATTTCTGTAATTGATGTAGAGCTATTAGTGTTATCTGTTTTTTCTAGAATGAGTTGTGGTCATTTGTGTTTTTCAAGGAAATGGTCCATTTTATCTAATTTATTGGCATACTGTTGTTTATGTTGTTGTTATTGTTAGGTGCCGTTGAGTTGGTATCTGACTCATAGCGACCCTGCACACAATAGGCGAAACACTATTGTCAGTGTTTATCTGCTGTTCATAGGGTTTTCAAGGGCAGACTGATTTTTGGGAGTGGGTTGCTGGGTCCGTCTCCCACTGTTGTTTGTAGTATTTGCTTATTTACAAGTTAATGTCTGTGAGAGCAATGTGATGATTCTACTTTTATTCCTGATATTAAACATTTGTCCTCCCTTCCCAATATGTACACACCCTTCTCTTTCTGGCTCAAATGCCTAAGATAGAGGTTTATCAACTTTATTCATCTTCTCAAGAGCCATATTTTGGTTTCATTGAATTTCTGTGCTGTTTTTCTGTTTGAATTTCTGCTATGAATTTTTCTTTTCTGCTTTTGATCTTATTTATCTTCTTTCTCAAATATTCTAAAGTAGAAAATGAGGTTATTGCTTTTACATCTTCTTATCTTTGAAATTCGTCATTTAGTGTTATAAATTTCCCTTTATGCACTGTTTCAGCTGTATCCCATAAACTTTGGCACATTGTATTTTCATCTTTATTTAGTTCACAATATTTTTAAATTTCCCTTGAGACTTCTTTATTCACTTATGAATTATTTAAATGTATGCTTTCAAATATTTAGAGCTTTTCCAAATAATGTTCTGCTTGTGATGTTAATTTAATAACTTTATGGTCAGAGATCTACTTTGTATGACTTGAATCCTTTCAAATTTGCTCAGTCTTATTTTATTTCCCAGAATAAGGCCTAATGTGATAAACATTCCATGTATACTTGAAAATAATATATATCCTATAGATGTTAGTTGGAATATTTCTAAATGCTAGTTTGGTCAAGTTTGTTGACTGCATCATTGAAGTTATATGTGTATACGTTTCCCACTGATTTCTTTAAGTGTAGAGAGAGGAAAAGGAGGAGAAAAAGAAAAAGACAAAGGAAAATATTTAAAGACCATTCAAGTAATTGAATCTTGGCTTAGAATAAACAAATAGTTCATATTACAGAGGTTTTTTTTAGGGGGAGACCAAAGATAACTGGAATATTGCCTTTAACAAGCATGCCTTGTCATCCCACTTTCTAAAATTACTGAAGATAACTTTGACCCTTCATTTCTAACACTTAATCATGTAGGCCTAAAAATTCAAGGGCAAGTTAACGTTTATTATATTTATTTAATGATTATTACTATATGTCTCTTGGGAGAAGGACCTGGCAACCCCCTCCCAAAAAATCAATCTGCCATTGAAAACCCTATGAACAGCAGAGAAGCACTGACAATTGTGTTTCCCCTGTTGTACAGAGGGTCGCTATGAGTCGGATACCGACTCGAGGGCACCTAACAACAACAACAACTATATGTCTCACCATTAGCCAGTAAATCAAAAGCTATCATTTTCCAAAATATGCAGGATGTTAGATTACTTTTAGATTTATGAATAAACTGGGTCAAAAATGTACACAGTTTTTAAACAGAGACCATGATGCTTTTTCTCTGTCATTAATTATGCATTGTAATTCGTCAAACATTCATTTCATTTCTTTAGTGAAAATGTTCTGAAATCAGGGTGTTGGATGCCTTACCAGTTTAATCCCTCACTGGTGTCATTAGAGAAGTGTTCCTACAAGTGCATGAAAGGCCCATCTTGTTATGTTCTTGTTATGTTTGTTAAAAAATTTAACATGATTTTAAAATGACAAATCATAATTTATATTGATGGATATGATGCGATGTTTTGATATATGTATAGAATGTAGGATGATTAAATCAAGATAATTAAAATATCCAATACCTCACATGCTTATCATTTTTTTGTGGTGAGACATTTGAAATTTACTCTCTACTTTGAAATATACAATACATAATCCCGATGCACTCAGCCATTGAAAACCCTATGAGGGTCGCTATGAGTCGGATACCGACTCGATGACACCTAACAACAACAACAACAATTATTGACTATAGTCTATTACTGTGCAATAGATCTCAAAACTTATTCCTTCTAACTAAAAACTTGTACCTTTTAACCACCAAGCCCTGTTTCCATTCTGCCTCCTCCCAGCCTCTGTAACAATCATTCTACTCTTTACTTCTATGATTTTGACTTTTTAAGATTCCATGAATGAAATCATTTTTTACTTGTTTTTTCTGTGCCTGGCTTATTTCACTTAGCTTAATGTCTTCAGGGTTCCTCCACATTGTCACAAATGACAGATTTTCCTTCTTTGCAGGCTAAATACTATTCTATTGTATATGTCTACCATATTTTCTTTTTCCATGCATTCATGGGTGGAAAAACAGTATGATGAATGTTTCTCCCAAAATTTATTCCCCGCAGCATAACAGTGTTGGGGGTGTGAAACATTTGGGAGGTGTTTATAAGGACTCTGTTCTTCTGCATGGAATAATACCATTATGAAAGCACTTGATGCAAGGAGTTCATCCCTTTTTTCCTTTCCACCCTCTGCCATGGGAGGACACAGTCTTCCTCTCCTCCACAGGACAAAGCATTCAAGAGATTATCTTGGAAGTAGAGACTGGACCCTCACCGAACAGTGGACTTGCCAGTTTCTTGAGCTTGGACTTCCTAACTTCCAGAACTGTGAGAAATATATTTCTGCTCTTTATACTTTGCCAAATCTCAAGCACTTAGTTGTACCAGCACAAATAAACTAAGATATAAATTACTACCTAAGAAGTGGGATGTTGCTATAACGAAAAACTGGGTATGGGTAGAGGCTGGAACCACTTTGAAAAGAATGTCAGAAAAAGCCTATGTTGCCATGAATGGAGTATTCAGGGTGGTTCTGGTGAGGATTTTGAAAAAGGGAAGAGCGGTGAGGAAGGTCTCATTGTTCTCAAAGATTATTTAAGTGGTCTTGAAGAGAATGATAGTAAAAACATAGAGGATATGCTCCTTTCTTTCTTCTCCTCCTTGAACTTGTACAACGTAAATACCATTTCACTTGACCATGGCCCTCTACGTTCCACAGGCTTTTTTACTCATTTCACTTTTTTTCTTTTTGTTCTGGCTAGATAATTTTAAATGACCTCTCTGAGTTTGTTAATTCTTTCCTTGGCTTGATTGAGTCTGACCTTGAAGCTCCATTGAAATTTTCAGTCATTGTATTATTCAGATCCAGACTCTCTGGTCCTTTTTTATGGTTTTGATTTATTGAGCTTTTAATTTTCCTCATACATTGTTTTTCTGATATTATTTTGTTGTCTATCATGTTCTTTTGTAGCTGGATGAAATTCTTATTTAGCAGTTATTTTGTTCCTTTGGTACTACTTTGTCTCCCTGATTTTTCGTGTCCCTTGTGGCAGTCACTTTGTCTAGTCTTTATGAACTGCATTTGACAGAGAAAGCCCTTCATGGATCAAACTAGCTGGAGACTCTGGATTTCTCAGTCCTTTTCTATGGATGCATCCATTTTGCTCCTCTCACTTCCTCCTGGGGAAAAATATTAGAACTGAGTGCATTCTCATCATGCCACAGAGCCATGCCTTGTGCTGAGAGCCACCCATTTCTTTGTCCTAGAGCAATGCCCTCCAAAGCTAGTATTTAAGGTGTAATTTCCACTCTCACCCCTCTCCTGAAGAGGATAATTTAGGATTGTGTATCTTCCCTCTGCTTTGCATTACTATGCTCAGTGATGAGAGATATCTGCTCCTTTCCCTAGGGAAGTGCATTAAGATAATAGGATGATGGGTAAAAGCTCAGGTCCTCTCTGTTCTTCAAGAAGTAGCAGTCTTAGGATTGTTCATCTACTCTACAGAGTTGATCTGGGTGCTGAGGTCTTTGCAGCTGCTGAGATTTATGTGCTGACTGTGGGGTGTATGCATGCAATCTATGAGTGCTCACCATGGAGATATATGTGACCAAGTTGCTTGAGTCTATGGGTGATTTAGCTGGCAGTTCTGTGGGCCAGCTGCTAGAACCCAGGTACTGAGAACTGTACACTCCTTGCTCTAGGAAACCATTCCTTTATTCTATATTGCTCCTAGGTGATCTACTCATGCCAATTCTGTCACCTTCGTAAGTGAGGCAAGAGAGAAATAGGCCTCTTGGGAAATACTTCAAAAGCCTGGAGAAGGTTGACATTTCTCTGTCTCACTTTCTCTCTGTGCTTGCTCTCTCTCTCTCTCTCTCTCTCTCTCTCTCTCTCTCTCCTCTCTCTCTCTCTCCACCTCCACCACCACCAAACAGGAGATATTATGAGACAACAGATACTCTTTCTATGCCAGCTTGACAAAGGAGTGATATAGGTAAAGCAAAAATGTTTTTCTTATTCTTCTTATACTTTTTAATGTGAAATGCTCTCTGATTTTGTGCCCCACCAGCAAGTTAGAACCTTCCAGTTAGACTCCAGAAATCTCATAAAATATTTTGATCTGTGGATGTTAAATCAGTTTTTCTATAGAGAATGAAGGCTGAGACCTCCTACTCTTCAGTCTTCTGATATCACTACCTTGATTTATTTAATTCCCAGGTATTTTATTCCTTCTTATTCTATTATAAATGGAATTGTTTTAAATTTCATTCTCAGAATATTCATTGTTAATGTGTACAAATGCAACTGAGTTTTTGAGTATTCACTTTATATCCTAGTATTGTGCTGAATTTTGTTTATTAGTTCTAGTAGGTGTGTATGTGTGCATGTCTGTATATGTAGGTGGGAAATCTCTAGGGTTATCTATATATAGTATCCTATCATTTAGGAACACATAAATTTATTTCTTCTCTCCAATTTTAGTGCCTTTCATTTCTTTTTCTTTCCTTATTTTTCCTGATCTTAGAAGAAAGGATTCCAGTCTTTCACCATTGAATATGGTGTTTTCTGTGGAAGTTATTTCTTAGTATATAGCTTTCATTGTGTTAAGTTTTTTCTTTCTATTCCAAGTTTTTTGGATTTTTCTCAGCATGCAAATGGATTGAATTTTGTCAAGTGCTTTCCTGAATCAATTGAAATGATCATGTGAGGGTTACCGTTCCCCTTTATTCTCCTAATGTGTTGTATTACACTGATCCATTTTCTTCAGTCCATGAATAAATCCCACTTATTCACTGTGGGATTTTAATATGAATATCCTTTTAATAGTCTACTGAATTTGATTTGTTAGTGTTTTGTTGAGGATTCTTGCCTCAGTGCTCACAGGGATATTGGCTTATAATTTTCTTCGATTATTTTTTCTGGCTTTGCTATCAGTGTATTGATGGCCTCTTGGAATAAATTAAGGCATGCTACTTCCTTTTCTTTTTAAAAAAAGTTAGGAAGGATTGATCTTAAGTTCTTTAGAGAAAGACTGGAAGAAGTGAAACCAGAGTGCTCCTTGGAAGCAAGGATGGCCAGACTGCATCTTATATATTTTGGACATGCAGTCAGGGGAGGTCAATCCCTGGAGAAAGACATCATATTTGGGAGAGTGGCAGGTCAACAGAAAAAAAGAAAAACCCTCTACCAGATGGATTGACACAGTGTCTGCAACAATGGGCTTAAACTTAAATAAGATCATGTGCCTGGCACAGAATCAGGAAGTGTTTCAATCTGCTGTACTGCTGTACATAGAGTCTCTATGAGTCGAACTCGACTTGATGGCATCTAACAACAACAACAATAATAATTCAGTGGCATTCACTAGTGAAGGTATCAAGTCTAGGAGTTTGTTGGAAGACTTTTAATTAGTGATTCAATCTTTTTCCTAGTTGTTGGTTTATTTAGATTTTGTATTCATGATTTAGTTTTAGTAGATTTTGTGTTTCTAGGAATTTCCCCTTACATCTGGGTTGTACAGTTTGTTGAGTATAAAACATAGTAGTTTCGTACAATTCTTTTTACTTCTATAGAATAAGTAATAATGTCTGCACTTTTATTTATGAATTTAATAGTGAATCTTTTCTCTTTTTACTAATATAGCTAGTTTTTGTGACTTCTGTTAATTTAAGAGCCATCTTTTGATTTTGTTAATTTTTCTCAAATTTTAAAATTATTTCACTTACCACTGCTCTTTTTTATTATTTCCTTTCATGTGTTAGCTTTAGGTTTTATTTATTTATTTATTTATTTATTTATTTATTTATTTATTTTTGCGGTACTGGAGGTTGAACCCAGGGCCTCCCACCTGAATGCTTTGTAAGGGATGGACCACTGAGCTGTGCCCTCAGCCCTTTTTTTTTTTTTTATTGTTTGAGATCGGGTCTTCCTAAATTATGCAGACTGTGTCTGGTCTCAAACTTGCTATCCTCCCTCCTCCAACTCCAGAGCCACTGGGATTACAGGTATGCACCACCTCGTCCATCTGCTAATTTATTTTTTCTAGTTCCTTAAGTTGTAAAGTTAGGCTATTGATTTACTTTTTAATGTAACCACTCGTAGCTGTACATTACACATTTAGTAGTGCTTTTACTATGTCTTACATGTTTTCCTATGTTTTCCTTGTTTTCATTCATATCTAAGTATTGCATAATTTCCTTTGTGGTTTCTCATTTAATCTATTCATTATTTAAGAATATAATGTTTAATTTCCACAAGTTTTTTAATATTCCAGTTTTCCTTTGGTTATTGATTTCCAACTTCTTCCTTTCTAGCAAGAGAAGATGATTTGTATATTTATCTTCTTCAATTTATTGAGACTTAATTTGTGGCCTAACATATGGTCTATTTGGAAAATGTCTCATTTGCATTTGAGAAGAGAATGTATTGTGATGTAATTGGGTAGGATGTTCTGAATAAATAAGATAGCTAGAACTGGTGAATTGCTGTGTTAACACCCTCTATTTTCTCCCTCATCTCTGTCTGGTTGTTCCTTACACTATTGAGAATGAGGTACTGCAGTCTCCAACTACTATTGTAGAAATTTATATTTCCCCTTCAATTCTTTCAGTTTTTGCTTCACATACTTTGATGTCTTATTAAATTATAAACATTTATAATTATTTTTGTTTTTGCTTTATTGACCCTTTTATTAAAATGTAGTGGCTTTGTTTCTTATAAATCTTTAAAATTTAAAAATACTTTGTCTGATATTAGTATAGCCATTGTTGCTTTATTTTGGTTTCTATGTGCATGGGCTATCTTTGCCATCATTTTGGTTTAACCCATTTGTATCTTTAGACCTAAAGTTATTCTCTTGTGTTGTTGTTAGGTGCCGTGGAGTCACTATCAGACTCATAGCGACCCTCTGTACAACTATTGTCAGTGCTTCTCTGCTGTTCATAGGGTTTTCAATGGCAGATTGATTTTTGGGAGGAGGTTGCCAGGTCCTTCTCCAAAGCCTACAGCTTCTGGTGTTCCCAGGCAGTCTCCCATACAGGTACTAACCAGGGCTGACCCTGCTTAGCTTCCAAGATCTGATGGGATCAGATGCCACAGAGCTATGGCTGCAGGCCTATTCTCTTGTAGGAAGTATATATATGGGTCATGATTTGTCTTTTTCCTTTTTTTTTTCTTTTTTCTTCTTTTTTTAACTTCAGTTTTCCAGTGTCCATCTTTTGATTGGAGAACTTAATTCATTTTGAACAGCTTTCAATAAGTAGTTTTAAAATCTTCATCCAATAGGTCTGCTGTTGGGATATTTTTAGAGGCAGTTTTTTGGTGAGGTTTTTTTCTCTCTTTTGAATGGACTGTACCCATTTTTGTGTGCCTTGTGATTTTGTGTTGAAAATCGGAGATTTTATCTAATGTATGTCCTCTAGAAATCAGATGCACCCAATTTTCTGGGGTTTTCCTGGCCTTTATGGGCTTTTTGTTTTGTTTTAATTGTTATAGATTTTCCTTATATATGCAGTTAGCTTTGGCCTGGGACAGAATTGGGAAGTGTTTCGATCTGCTGTACATAGTGTTGCTATGAGTTGGACTGACTCAACGGCACCTAACAACAACATCCCTGTTTTCAAAAGGGGCAGAGAGAAGAAGAAAGGGAGAAACAAAAACATGTTAGCCCTTTAAATCCCTTGGAAGTCATTTCGGCCTTATAGGGAAGGACTTCCAATGATGGGGGAAGATTCAAAAGCAATGGCTGCTGCCCAGTTGTATATACCTTTGTGATCAGAAGCATGAATCAGCCTTCCGAACATAAATGCCAGATATGTGGAGGACAAAGTCCTTTTTGTTTGACCAGGCTCCTGCAAGCTATGTAAAGCTGCTACATGAGCAGGCGCACAGCTGCCTGTCACAGAGGTGAAGGGTGGGGCTGGGGGCTATAACTGGGCTGAAATGGAACACAATTTGCCACACAAACTTTCCCTTTGGAAGTTAGAATCTTTTAATAGACTCCAGAGTTCAAAAATAGTTATTTCAGAAAGATTCTGCCAGAAAATTGTTTTCTAGTAGGGAGAGAGATTTCTGGTACTTCCTGTTCCCCCACCTTCCCAAATCCTCTCTGATCCATTTTGGTAAGACTCTCAGTGGAGGAGGAGTGGTTGCCACCATGTCCAAGGCCCTGACTTCAATACCTTGTGCTGTGGAAAACAAAAAAAAATTACTTTAATTTTGTTTAAAATACACACAACAAGCATTTTTCTCTTTTATAAATCAATAAATTAAGATTAAAAAACAAAGTGAGGGAAAGAAAGGTACCTCATTGTAAAGGTCATATTTTCAACATTTATGTCAGCCAGATGACAATGGAAGTTTTTACTGAGAAAAGAAAATAACAATTATGTTCATACAACATACACAAAAAGATGTATATGTACACACACAAATGCACATAAAATCATAGATACTCCAAAATCTCTCCACTTTCCCATTACCCCTTACAACTCAATCAATCTGTAACAACTTGAAAGCAGAAAATGCAGCATCTCTGGTGTAAGCCATCAAAATTAGTATTCCACTTAGCCCACTGAGAACTCACAGACCAAGACACATGTCAGAGAGAGCAGAGACAGGAATGATTATGTCACCTTAATTACCCCCAGGAGTTTAAAGTCAGCAACAGAACAATCCACCTGATTTTAATGCAGAGATGGATAGGGAGAATGTAGTTTGTCATGAAATGAAAACAAATCTCCAGTATGCTTCAGGAAAGCCCCAGGCTACCTTTAATCTAAAACTAAAGCACTACTCTATCAATGAACATCAAAGTGTGATTCAAGTATTATTGTTGTAGTTGTCAGGTGCCATCCAGTTGGGTCCAACTCATAGCGACCCTGTGTACAAGAGAATGAAACACTCCCTGATACTGTACCATGCCTGGCACTGTGTCAGTGCTTCTCTGCTCTTCATAGGGTTTTCAATGGCTGATTATTTTGGGAGGGGGCTGCCAGGTCCTTCTCTCATTATTCAAAACAAAGTAGTAGATCATGAGATTCCATCTCTTTAATTCTCTTGAATCAGAATCTGTGTGGTTGAGTTTCAAGAATTTGCAATTCTAACTAAATACTCAGTGAATTATTTTTTAAGATGACAGTTTATGGAAATAAAATCACATACATTAAGTTTTGTGTGATACCTAGCCCAGCATACAGACTATTTTCTTCTTGTCCCTTTCCTGCCAGTTAACCTCAGGATGACAACTGTGCCAAGCACAGTGCTGTTTTTTCTCAGCATACATATGGTCATCCCTCTTTCCTTCCCTTGGTGTATTATTTTTGAAACCATGTAATTTTTAGGCATAAAAGACATTGAAAACTCCAGCTAGCTAAAGAAGACATTTTCATAAGAAAGCCCAGTGTTGAACTGTGAAGTGGTGGAGTCATTTTGAATGATCCCATTTTAAGGCTGTGTTGCGTCTGAAGCAGGTGCACAGCTCCTGTGTCAGATACGCCGCGTAGTCAAGCTCTCCTGCACTAGTGATTTCACTGATGGAGTCCAAACCAGCTTAAGAAACCAATCACTGCATTTTCCATCATATTTTCCTCACTTCTGGAGTTATGCTTGTCTTCATTCTGAAACTCCTAGAGGAGAATTTTAATAATACTACACTTACAGCCAGTCAAAATTTCAGTAATACCTGGCTTTAAATGAAATAATCATAAGTGGCTGAATCGCTCAACATTCTCTCTTCCCTCTCAGAGTCCTTTCAGCTTGATTTCCACAGGTTTTCACCCAAGAATGCTAAATAGTGTCTCAGGACAGCAGGGAAAACACAGCAAAAAGTAAAGGAATAATTGTCAGACAAGCATGGAAATGAAGATGGAAAGTATTTACTAGACCACCTCGGCTTCAGATCCACCAGAGAGATCTTGGTCACTGCGGAAGGTTGTAGAGTGTTTTGCTGAGTTCAGTGCCTCAAGAAATGTGACTTCCACTATTCTTTTGGCTGGGTCTTTTGCAATCAAGCAATTGTTGTAGGATCAAAGTTTTGCTGGAGATATAACTTCATTTTTCCTTCTTGTATGTTTCCCTCTATAGACTCCAGTACTGTCAGCTAGCTTTTCATTAAATAATGCTCTCTCCTGGTCTTTGGCATCAGGAGAACTAATGATAATAGTTAGAAATGTGCTGTCCTATTTCCTAACCACCATTGTACCAAAAGGCCTCTTGTTGGGGAATAAGTACATGAGATTCAATAAGAATAATAGACAAGGTAATGGGGGACATCTGCATGGCCAATGGGCAGTCTAGGGACACTGAGTATGAGGAGAGGGAAGAGAGGGCTAGTAAAGACAATTTTAGCTAAATTTGACCTTGAAAGGGGAAGTGGAAAATATTCTGGGAAATTTGGAACCTTGAACATTCCTTTTCTCACTTGTTTCATTAACACATAAGACTTTGGTTATTTTGGTTTTGGTTGTTGTTGTTGTTTTTTTTAATCTCTTTTATCAGTTTGAGTTTTACTGTCTTGTTTAACTCCTTTCTTGAAATGGCTATAAGTGTTCAGAAAAAGTACAAACTTTATTTCAATCCATAGGTTTGTAAATTGTTCTTTCCTTAGGCAAATAACACAAATAGCATCTTTAACTCTATCATGCAGAAAGCATATTAAGTTTTTACTAGGTGCATCAACTTGTAACGGTGGGACTTTTTAAATGGTCAAGAAAGAATTCACAGTTTAGAGTCACAGTCCTTTGGAAAGCCATAATTTCTACTCTCATTTATTGTAGGTGTGAAGGAATGAAAGCCACTGTAACTCTGGGTCACTCAAGTGGCCTAGTAGCTCCATTACCTTCTTCTTCAAAGAAGAACACATCATTGAAAATGATACTAATTCTAAGCTTAGATCTTTTCCATTTCTTTGACCTGTCATGCTTTACTATTGATTCAACATGAATTACATTTCATAGTGGTGGAGATGAAATGAACATTTCCACTCTATGTTGCTATTCTGTCCATCTCTATTGGAAAATTGTTTAACTTTGAAGTTTTGTGCTAAAATATTAGGTCCAACAAGAATGAAACAAAACAAAACAAACAAAAAAGAAAAGAAAAGAAAGATTTGATTACCAGTCATCTTAAAATGGGCAAACTCTACAAAATCATCAAGAAAAATAGAAAATTTGTATTGAAAAC
The DNA here is from genome assembly GCA_007922755.1 of Pedetes capensis. Lineage (NCBI taxonomy): Eukaryota > Metazoa > Chordata > Mammalia > Rodentia > Pedetidae > Pedetes > Pedetes capensis. The sequence goes on along the minus strand of VMDO01006935.1, from coordinate 19,516 downwards.
CAAAAGATAAGGGTCACAATTAAGGCTCTGTTACTTAATAGCTTTAAACATATATTCTAAACCCTATTTACTTCATCTCTGAATTGGGGATAGTATTAATTGTTCTATGTGAAGGGAGTTTCTTTTTGGTGAAGATCAGATGTTATCTCTGTGAATCCTCCTCAATAGTAAAAGGAACTATATTAGCTGTTGCTTCTGATATAGATGGGGATGATAAGCATCACCATATCATAGAAGTCAGACAGGCTAGAATTCAATACCATCTTGCTGTTCTTCTTACTGTGTTTCACAGTTTTATAAATACCATAAAATATTAATTAGAAATAAATAATTATAAGGAGGTGATAGTTTTTATTATTTGTTTTTAGGTGGCGTCAAGTTGGGTGCAACTAATAGCAACCCTCATACGGTTTTCAATGGGTAATGGTTTTTGAGATTGCTTTAGGAGTAGATTGCCAAGTCCTTCTCCCAGTTTTCCAGTGCTGAGGATTGAACCTGGGTCGTCAGAATGTGGAGCAGAACTCTACCAACTGAGCTAAACCCCAGCCCCCATTTTACTACTTATAAATGTTATAAATAACAGGAACTTTAAAATGGTCATGACCTATGATTTATTATAATAAATTTTTATCTTAAAATAACACTAAGGACTAATCATTATCAACAGAAATGTTTTGGGAGCTATTAATGTTAACAGAAATTTGGAAAAATCTAAATATTTACATATTGGGAAATAGTCTGTAAATATGGTGCATTTATGTAGACTGATATTATACTTAGTTTCTATGAGGAACTCAAAGCCTGTATTATCACTTTATATGCATAGATACTGTCTGAAGCACAAATTGGGTAATAATATTGAGTATCTGTTATTATGACAACCATGCTGAAAATATCAGAGAATAAAATGGAAGGAAAAGAACAGGAACTAAAAAGTGATTATCTTCAGACAGTGAGATTTCAGTACCTTTTCTTCTCCTTACTAACTTGGAATTTGCAAGTTTGTTACCATGAGACTATGAGACTACATTATATTTATAATTTAAAAACATAAAATAAGTACTACATAAACAAATATATCAAATTCTGTTTAAAATTCACTTCCTCCAAGAAATTTTTGTTGATTAATCCCATTGGCATTGATTATTACTTTATACTACACCCCCACACTCATGTATTCAGTTTGTACCATATTAATTTTCATGTTTAAAAAAACATTTTATGAGCATAATTATGGTACTTCCACATTTCTACAGTATAGTCTCCAAACTGAATTATAAGCTTGAGGATATGAGAAAACACAAATGCATTTCCTACTACATTTCTACAATAATTCATGTGGTGTTTTTCACAGAGTGAATGTTGTTAACTTACGGAAAACCTGATGAAACATTGCATGTGATAATGTCTCACAAGAAGAGTAGACATGAAATAAAACCAAACATTGCATACACTTTTCATTGTCAATCTTAGTTGTTGAATTAAAAACACAAATACACATAGTTAAGAGTGTTATACTCTTTCAGAAATGCCTTTTCATTTCAAATCAAACTTATAAATAGCTTGTCCAACAATACTTTCACTTTAAAATTATTTAAGTTTTATTTTTTACCATTACTACATTCACTTTATATTCATATATACTATACTTATGAGCTTTTCTCAGAATTCATCAATTTTCTTGTAAAATTTAGATAGTAAGGAGAAAATGGATACTGCCTCTAGTAGGTAAAAGTCATTACTACTTTGCTGCCTAATAACATGTACACACCATTTCTTTGTGTCCCAGATGTGAGGGCATATGGGAATGAAAAAAATCAATGAGTTGGAAACTCTTGGTTCAGTTAATCTGGTAACAAACAATCTGTAGAGCTCATTGATGATTGTTTTACCCTTGACAAAGTGGCTGCAATTGTTACTTTCATGTGTAATCATGCTTATTTCTTTTCCCCACTCCTTACACCTTCCTGCTTATTATTTGGGGTCAGAGAAATAAGGAAGAAATAGACCACTAACTTCATGTGTCCCCTACACTTGTTGATTAGCTCAGTAGCACTATCAGTGTTTCTTATTGAAGCCACAGAGAAAATATGATATGGTAAATATCTTAATCTAAGTAAAGACCTTTGCTTATTTCAGGGAATAGTGCTTGGACCAAGAATTGTAAGGAACTCTTGAAAAGTGAAAAGAAAAAAGGTCATAAAGATGACATTATTTTTCCATAAGCAAAAGGGGAAAAATATATAAATTTATATGGTATTTTAAGATAAGGCAAAAACAAGTAAGAAATTATTGTGCATCAGGTAGTAATTGTGAAAGTAAGCAGTGGCTCAGGAATTCAGGAATAAAGAATGGAAAATAAGGCAGGTATATATGGTTGCAGAGTTTATAAATAATATTATAAGCGGTTAGCTTCACTTGAGCTTGAGAGATTGTAAAGGATGATACTACTTTTAATCTAGAGCTGACAAAATAAAGATAAATATTGGGATATGGTTTTAAAAAGAAAGGAATGAAAACAGTAAATGAAAAAACAATTGAATTTCCTGGTTATTTTTGTGAAAAAATTCCTACATCTAACATAAATGATCAGAAACAAAATATTTGAGCAAATATTTAAAAATAGAAAATCTTGTCTATTGTAAATGTCAGTCAGCTATTTAATGTTTGGCTTTGGGCTGTATTACTTTAAACACATTTTAGCTAAAATATGTGATCCAATACAAATACCAATTTAATAATAATGTTTACACCTTATTTTAGTCTGTTCAGGCTGCTATGACAAAATACTTTAATTAATTTATTGGATTTAAAAAAATCTATAAAATGTACAGCATACAAACATGAAAAACAGAATACAGTCATGTCTCCATATCCAGAGTTCTAAGACCTCCTGCAGATACCGGCATTTTTTGATAGTCAAGTTTCTTATAGAAAATCTTGCAGTATTTGCATGTAACCAGTATACCTCCTCTCATATACTTTAAGTCATCTCTACATTACCTTTAATATCTATTTAAATGTAAATGTTATGTAAGTAGTTGTAATACTATATCATGACAAGCAAAAACATCTATATATTTCCAGTAAATATGTACATACACATTTTTCTAATTTAAAATGGATTTTTAAAAAATCACCATACAATATATTATACATCTGGACTCAGCATACAAGAGAGAGCAGGTGGTATTTGTCTTTCTAAATCTGGCTCACTTTGCTTAATATGATGATGTCTAGTTCCATCTATTTTCTTGCAAATGCCATAATTTCATTCTTCTTCATGGTGGAATTAAATTCTACTGTGAATACATAGTTTCTGTATCCACTTACCTATTGATGAGCATGTAGGCTGACTTCACATCCTGGTTATTGTGAACAGTCCTGCAATTAACCTGGAAGTGCAGGTTTCTCTATAGGATGTTGCCTTATATTTCTTTGGGTATATATCCAACAGTGTTGTTGTTATTATTGTTGTTCGGTGCCATCTAGTCAGTGTCCAACTTATAGCGACCCTGAGTGCAATAGGAGAAACAGTATTATTAGTGCTTCTCTGCTATTCACAGGGTTTTCAATGGCTGATTGTTTTTGGGGAGTGGGTTGTCAGGTCTTTCTCCCAAGTGCTTTCTCCCATCCAAGTGCTAACCAGACCCAACCCTGCTTAGCTTCTGCTTAGCTTCTGAGATCTGATGGGACCAGATGTCACAGTGATATGGCTGCAGGCAGTAGCTGGAGCATATGGTAATTTTATTTTTAGTTTCTTGCATAATCTCCATATCAATTTCCATAATGGCTGTATTAATTTACATTCCCAGCAACAGAGTATAATGGTTCCTTGTTCTCCCCATCCACACTAGCTTTTGTTATTTAATTTATTGATATTCACCATTCTGACTGGGCTAAAATGGAATCTCAAGGTGTTTAGGATTTGCATTTCCCTGATGGCTAAGAATGCTGAACATTTTGTATATGTTTATTGGCTACTTGAACTTCCTCTTTTAAGAAATGTCTGTTCAATTATTTTGTTGATTTGTTGATTATATTGTTTATATGTTTGTATTTGAGTTCTTTGTATATTCTAGATATTAATCCCCTGTCAGATGTATAGTTGGCAAAGATTTTCTGCCATTCTGTGGGCTGTCTCTTTGTTTGAATGTTTGCTGTGCAGAAGCTTTTTAATGTCATGCAATCCCACTTGTCAGTTCTTGCTACTGTTTCCTAGGCTATTTCCTTTTTAGAAATTCCTTGCCTAGGTCTATATCTTGAAGTGTTTTCCCTGTGTTTTCTTATAGCAACTTCAGCGTTTCAGGTCTTTAATCCATTTGAATTGATTTTTGTACATGATAAGACATAGGGGATCCAGTTTCATTTTTCTACATGTGGTTATCCAGTTTTCCCAGCACCATTTGTTGAAGAGGCTGTATCTTATCCAATGGAAATACCTTAATTTATAAACAAACAGAATTTCTTCCCACAATTCTGGAGGCTGTGAAGCCCAAGATCAAGGTTCCAGTAGATGAGCTTGTGAATGTCAGTTTCTCACAGGTAGCAACTTCTTGCTGCGTCTTCATGTGGTAGAAGAGCAAAGGGGCAAATAGGCTCACTCAGGCCTCTTTTATAAGGGCACCAAGCCCTTTCACAAGGGCTCCACGCTCATAATCTAGTCACCTTTCAAAGGTCCCACCTCTTAAGACCAACACATTGGGGATTAGGTTTTGACATATGAATTTTGGGGGTACCTGAGCATGCAGACCACAGCACAAAACAAAGGCTGGGAATTTGATGGACATATCCTGCAATGTTAAATGAATTACATTAGCAGTGGCAAATTCTAACAATATCATAAAAAGGAATGCAAATGTAATCATAAAGAGAAATTTAATGTTGATATTGAGGAAAAGCTTTGAACATGATTAAATTTGAGCATGATTTCTTTTTCTTTTTTGTTTCCTTTTTCCTTTTTTTTTGCAGTACTTGGAGGTTGAACTCAGGGCCCCACAATACTTTGCAAGTACTCTACCACTGAGCTGCACCCCTAACCTATTTTTTATTTTTCATTTTGAGTCAGAGTCTCGCTAAGTTACATAGGCTAACTTTGGTCTCGACCTTGTGATCATACTGCCTCTGTCTCCTGAGTTGCTGGGATTACAGTGTGTGCCACTGCATCCAGCTAAATTCTCTCTTTCTCTCTCTTTTTCAGTGCTGGGGATTGAACCCAGGGCTTCGGTGCATGCTAAGCAAACACTTGACCAACTGAGCTAAAACCTTTAGCCCTTAAACATGATTGCTTCTTAATTGCATAGTAGTTCAATAAATATAGCATACATTTTTCTTTGATGGATATAAAATCTCTTTGAAGTTTATCAAATTTGAATGTAATGCCAGTAGAAGGAGTAATATTTTGGAGGGATTTTGATGTTGTTGTTGTTAGGTGCCATCCAGTCGGTATCCAACTCATAGCGACCCGCTGTGCAACAGGGGAAACACTATTGTCAATGCTTCTCTGCTGTTCATAGGGTTTTCAATGATAGATTGATTTTTGGGAGGGGGTTGCCAGGTCCTTCTCCCAAGCCTACAGCTTCTGGTGTTCCCAGGTAGTCTCTCATCCAGGTATTAACCAGGCCCGACCCTGCTTAGCTTCCGAGATCTGATGGGATCGGATGCCACAGGGCTATGACTTGCTACACACTGTTTTCACAGTGATGTTTTGGCAAAACTTATGTCTAATACGAGGCATGGCTCTTGATCTTGCATTGTTATCAATATGAACATTGCACTGTTGTTGTTAGGTGCCATTGATTCTGATCCCGCTTATATCACCCCTATGTACAACAGAATGAAACAATCCTCGACTCTGTGCCATGCCTGACACTGTGTCAGTGCTTCTCTGCTATTCATAGGATTTTCAATGGCTTATTGTTTTGGGAGTGGGCTGCCACATCTTTCTCCCTGTGAAAAAATGATCTTCTCCCCAGGTGAGCATGGACATGTGGTGTCTATGCAAAAATAAGAAATTTAAGTTGCACTTAATGATCTTTTATTGATAATATGCTGATCATATAGAGGAGTGAGGATGAAGACAGGGGATAGAAACAGATTAAGTTTGGCAAGCTGTACTGCTAACTCTACAAGGGCTGATAGGAGGTACAAATCAGAAGCACTCAGAAATTTTTAAAATGCAAGGAAGATGACCATAAATAAAATGATGCTCCAAAGTAAAACAATCATCCACAAACCTAAGAATTTCACTCTTATGGTACCCTTGTCTGATACGATCTCCACCCAACAAATAAATAGTTGCATACTATCTTAGTCAGTTCAGCCTGCTATAATGAAATAGTGTAGGCTGGATGACTTGAACAACAATCTTTTTTCCCCCACAGATCTGGAGGCTGGAAATCTGAGATCTTCCTGCTTTACAGATGGCTGTCTTCTTGTTGGGCCCTCACATGGAAGAGAAAATTCATCTCATTTGTGTCGCTTTTTTTTTCTTTTTTGAGGAATAATTATTAAGAGAAATAGGAAAGATTATGCTCTAGGGAGATTACAAAGCAGGTTGTTCAAGAAGGAGTGTTAGCCATGTCTCATGTTATAAAGGCACTGATCTCACTTGTGAAGGCTCTACTTACATCATTTCATTACCTGTCAGTGGCCCCATTTCTTCATATCATCATGTCGAGAGTTAGAATTTCATTATATGAATTTGGTGAGAGAGGAGCACAAACACTCTTGTCCATAATGGGTATCGATGTCAGTTCAGTTCAAGTTTGAATTTATTTTGCTTTATGTGATGGGTTTATAAATAAGTTGAGTTTGTCCTTTGGCCCAATGCTATCTTCTTTCTCTTTCTTCTCAGACAGTTAATCAAGCTGTCTGTCTTCCCTGAGGATAAGTCAGTTTTAGTTATCACAACTGAGAACTCTGTAAGCTATATCTTAGATTCCTCTTTCATAATGTTTTTCATTATGAAAAAGTGCATTTAAAACATCATTTCCATGCTAGGAATCTTTGTCTGTGTATTTTCAACAAAAAATGAGGTGGAAACTTTCCAGATGCTTCTGTAGAGGAAGAAGGTAAAATCATTGCTCTGAATTATTCATCAAATCACAGAATTTAGGGACAAACACTAAACAAGAATGCATTACTCACTGACCTGAAACAGAGACATTTTCTTCAGTTTCTCATGTAATTTGAAATGTACTGCAATTCATTTCCTCTGTTATAAACATATGGCTGGTTGTCTGTTAGTGAAATACATCCAACAAATAAGAACTTTTCTGCTCTTCCCATCAGTTTTCATACCTACATTTCTGCAAATGACTTAATTGACCTAATGTTTCTATGACTTCATTCCCATCTGAATACCAGATATGTGAGTGTATGTGTGTGTTCCTCTAGAATGAAGGAAAATTTGTTGTGTTGCTTATCTGTCCCCATGGTAGTGTAAACCAATCAGTCAGAAGCTCCCAGCTTCCTGTATGTGTTCTTTATTTGTATGTGTATTATGCTCCTCTAGAATGATTAGGCTCTCTGATGCTGAAATCAATACTGTTTCTTTGGAGATGCACTGCCCAAAGTAGTATGGACATTCTTCTCATCTTAACTTTCACCTCAGATGGTCTCTTGGTTTCTGAGGCTTTGCAGCTATTTTGAGTTTTTATTTCCCTCTCCATGCAAATTCTTTGCAAAACCAGGAGAAAAATTATTGATGTTGTTTACTTATTCAAAAATTATGGTAGATGACAAATAAAAGACGATTGAATCCTTAAACAAGGAGTTTAAGGATTAAACAAGTTTAAGGATTGACTCCTTAAACTGAAAAGGTGAGAATTCTGGCTATTGAAAATTTTGTACATAGGGCAACATTTAATGACAAAATTTGAAGACAAAGGTCTATGATTTAGAGAGAGTGGTGGTGGACTCATGAAAAGCAACAATTAGAAAGGAAAAATGGTCTTCTATTGTTTTCATGAGAAAGAAAAGATATCCTGAAAATAAGCAGAAAATTCTTTATATTTCCCTTGTTGTTGTTCCCTAAAAAACATAAGGGCTGATGCCCGCAGGAAAACTGTGTAGAGTTACTTTTCTATTCTTCTGATGGGCGGGTTGACATAGGTGGGCAACTTTCTCCCTTTGCTATGCCTCTAACCAACTGTATTATTGAGTCAGTTAGTACCAGAATATTTGAAATCTCATTACTGACAAAACAGAAAACTAGAATGGACCGCTGGCTCTGCAATGTGAAACCCCAAGGTAGAGATGCTACAGAGTGAAAGAATTCTCTTTGCCTCTGAAGAATGATTGCAGAAATGGTGGAGATGACTGGAACAGTCCTACTGTGGACAGGAAGTGGCAGTGTGATGGTGAACAACTGTCACCACCACAACTATTTCTCACTTGAGAATGTCACAACAAGCATGCCCTCTCTTTCTGCTTCCAATCTTGCCCTCCATGATGCCACTCCACAGAGCAGCTAGAGGGATCCTTCTAAAGAATAAGGCAGATCATTTCATGCTTTGACTTAGACACTGCGTAATGGCTTCATAGCTCATTCAGAATTAAATTCAAGCTCTTGGCCTACTACCCCCTACAACATCATGTCCCTTGGCTATATCTCGGCCAAAATCTTCTACCTGCCATTGTTCACTCAAGGTCAGTCACGTTGGTGTCCTTGCTGTTGTTCTGAATATGCCAAGCATGATTGTACTTCAGGATGTTCATCCGTATTGTTTTCTTGGTCTGCTTTGCTCTGCATCTTGGCCACTCCATAGATCTTGTTCCCTCACTTCCCCCAGTCATTTTCCATAGTTTAACGCAGAAATTTTCATTAACTATCTAAAAGTTGACCCTCGGATCTCTAACTCCTTCTCTTGCTGTATGCAACTTTGCAGCATTTATACTGACCTTTTGTTAATTCATTAGAACTGCACCACTGAAATGTAAGCATGTGCAGAGTTGTGGGGTTTTTTTTGTAAAAAACACCCCCACATAACATAAAAACTACCCTGTTAACATAAATTTAAGTCTATAGAACATTTTGCTAACTACATTCACATTATTGTACAGGAGACATCAAGAATATTTTCTTATTGCTTACCTAAAACTCTAAAGTCATTGAATGACAATCCCCCAAGGTCTGGCAACTACTGTTTTACTTCCTGCTTCTAAGTGTTTAACCATATAAGTGAAGTGATCAACTATTTGTCTTTGTGATTGTCTTACATAATTTAGCATAATATCCTTAAAGTTCATATATATTATAGCATGTGCCAGAATTTCCTTTTTAAGATTGAATAATGTTCTGGTTTTTATATATACCAAATTTTCATTATCCATTCTTCTGTTGATGGACATTTAGATTGTTTCAACTTCTTGGCTATTATCAGTCTCTTGAGAAGCCCTGTCCACCTAAAAGTCAAAATCTTAGACATATGATCCAGGTTTCTCATTGTAGGAACTTCCTGCTGTTTGCATTGCACTATTCTGGGGGACTATGAGTGAACACCATAGATTTTCCTGCTGTTTTTGATGTGCTTAGCCTCAAGCTCACCAGGGGTTCATGAGTTTCTTAATTAGTTTCTGGATTTTTCCACAAAGAAAATTGATCTATGTATTGTTGTGGTTGGTATCTCCATGAAAGGAAGAGGGGTTTGGGATTTCCTTCCACCATCTTGGTAATGCTGCAGCAGGAAATTTTTTTCTCTCTCTTTATTGGTAAATGTGAGGTACAGAGTTATATAGCATTGACTTTTTCATTATGCAACTATTATATCACTTTTGGTTACACTTTTATCAACTTACAAGGTTTATGGAAACTTTTGACTAATATGTAGTAAAACTCAAATGCATATTTGGGTTTATTCCCCATTTTCCCAAAGTACTCATGAAGTTACATTGTTTACATTGAAATTATCCTCTCCTCCTTTGTCCCTCTACCTTGATTCTTCTGCCCATCCCAGCTTCTGCAATCTTCACTTTCCTTTTCTGGTTCCCTCCCTCCCCTTTTACTCTTTATATTGTCCCTTCTTTGGGAAGTTTAATTGTACATTTTAAATATATCAACTTATGTGTAGGATTTTTTCTTCCTTTAAGTAAAATTCAGCTCCCACATATATGTGAGAACTTATGGTATTTTTCTTTTCGAGCTTATGTTTGTTCACTTAAGATGATGTTCTCCAGTTCCATCCATTTTGCTGCAAATGACATTATTTCATTTTTAAATTGTTGAATAGTATTCCATTGTGTATATGCATTGTATTTTTTTTATCCATTCCTCTGTTGATGGGCATCTTGGTTGGTTCCATATCCTTGCTATTTTGAAGAATGCTGCATTGAATATGGAGATGCAGGTGTCTCAATGGTATGATGACTTGTCTCCCTTTGGGCATATTCCTAGTAGTGGGATAGTTGGATGACTGGAGTTTTTAGCCTGATATTCTTCCTCTTTCTGTTGGAAAATAGTCCTGGCACATAGTAGTGAGCACTCATGAAATATTTATTGGTGAATTATTTATTGTTTCCTTATATTATTTTTAAAATTTCTCCATGGGAAGTAGGTTTTTAATCACTAATGAAGTTTGTTGAAACTCTAATTCATTACTTATAGAAGTCAATCAATGAATCATTTCTTTCTTCTGCTTTTCAAACTATATTTTTGGGTAAATAAGAAACATTTTGGAGAAAACTTTTTGTTTTCAATATTAGGTGTTGGAACCAAGGGCCTCCTGCATCCTAGGCAGGTGCTCTACCACTGAGCTTTACTCAAAACCCCTTTATTATTATTTCTGTTGGTTTGTGTAAGACACCATCTCGTGAAGTTGCACGTTAGGCTGCCTCTGGCCTTAAACTCAGATCTGCCTGCCTCAGCCTCCCAAGTAACTGGGATTACAGGCAGATTCCATGATGTCTAGCTGAGAAAATATTCTTTTGAGAATTATTTCAGTGAATAAATGAAGGAAAAAATGATAGAATTTACCACCCTTTTATAATGCTCAGTAAAACTGAATGTAAGGCAAGTTTTACAACGAACTCTAAATGCATTCGGTGAAAGGTGATGATGATCTTTACTGTGGAGGATCAGATTGCTTATCTGAGTTAGTTTTTTTAAACTTTAGGAATCTTTGAACTCAAAAGGGGTTCTGGTGTAATTGTTTTCTCTTTTATCTCCCCTTATTTTAGTCAAATAAAAACTCACTATTAACTGGTTGGTTGTATGCTCTTTTAGGACAAGCTGTATAAATTCTGCTTTTTGGATGAAAACCTCTACACTGTCAGAGGATATTTTATCTCAGATAATCCTGTTCCATCTTTCAATTTCACTTTGAACTTCTTTCTTTACCTTTTTATTTTATCAGGGCCAGGCTTATTTTTAAAAGGAAATGGACTCAATATCACGAGCCAATGAATGAACTCAGGAAACTAGTTTATTCAGAAATACAAAAATATCCTAGATGGATATAAGTTGCTGTTTATTTTAGACATATAATATATAATTCCTAAAAATCAAAAGACAATTTACTTGATTCCAGAACACATGTAATGCATATTTTTTCCCCACTAAGCAAACATTCTTGAACATTTATAGAGTTACTGGGGAAACATTTCAATTTGATGTTAGAAATTCTATTTTAAAAAGAGAATCCACAAAAATGATTACATTCTTTATTTAACCACATTTCACATTAAAGTTTTAGGTACTCTTTATTCATAATGCCTTAAAAATCTATAATAGTTGCTGATTTTATATTCCAAATAGAAATTATGGGACACTAGGACATAGGTATTTTATGTCTATAGCCATATCACCCTGACGTTCAATCTCTTCAGATCTCGGAAGCTAAACAGGGCAAGGCCTGGTTAGTACTTAGATGAGAGACCTCCTGGGAATACCTAGTGTTATAGGCTTGGGAGAAGGACCCAGCAGCCCACTCCTGAAACAATTAGCCATCGAAAACCCTATGAATGTTGTAGAAGCACTGACAAAGTGCTGGGCATGGCACAGTGTTGGGAAGTGTTCTGTCTGTTGTACATAGGGTCACTATGAGTTGGACCTGAATCCATGGCACTGAACAACAACAAGTACAGGTATCATATAAATGTAGGAATTTGATATTTTCATGCTTTATAGTAAAAAATTTCTTTTAAAATTTTTAATGAAACTGCCCATCAGAGCAGTTAAAACACCTCTGTTTATATTTTTACAATATTATACATAATTTCTTTCTTTCCTCAAGATAATATGGAAAAATCTCTTCATCCTACTGGAAATGCCTGGAATTGTGATTTTAATTGCTTAAGGATCTCTCTCTCTCTCTCTCTGTCCTTAGCTTATGATGAGTTTTAATCCCTTTTTGAGTCTCATTGTAGTAATGCTTTTAAACAGTCTCTAGACAACTTTCGGAATAGTTAATTCACATTAATCTTCCTGTCCTAACAGTTTCTACTTTCTCTGAGAGTCCAGCTTTCATGAGAACAAAATGGTGGTAACTTCTTTAAACTAAGGAAGACTCTTAGCACCATTTCCAGTGTAAAGACTGAAAGTAAATTAATTGTAAAGATTGTAGTTAGGGGGATCAATTTTAAAGTGAATGTTTCAGGATACTATTGTTATGTTGAAGATAAATGTACTTATGAACAACATTAATTACATCTGGTTGAGCCAAAGGGTCACAAAGTTGTCCTCCCTTTTCTGTGGTTTTGCTTTCCACTGTCTCAGACAGTGCAGGTATTTTTTTCTCTAGAGGAGCAAAATAGAGTATCTCAAAACCAGAGACGTTGATTTCATTGGTCATACATAAAATATTGTTATTGTTAGGTGCTGTCGAGTTGGGTCTAACTCATAGCGACCCTATGTACAGCAGAATGAAATGCTCCCTCACACGGTGCCTCACACATGATCTTTTTTACATTTAAGCCCATTGTTGCAGCCACTGTGTCGATCTATCTAGTTGAGGTCTTCTTTTTTTTCATTGACCCATCACTCATCCAATATAATGTCCTTCTCCAAGGATTGGAACCTCCTGACAACATGTCCAAAATATGTAAGATGCAGTCTAGCCATCCTTGCTTCCAAGGAGCGCTTTGGTTGCCCTTTTTCTAGGATGGACCTATTGGTTCTTTTGGCAGTACCTTCAATATTCATCTCCAGCACCACAATTCAAAAGCATCAATTTTTCTCCTGTCTCCCTTATTCCTTGTCCAACTTATACATAAAATCGAGGACTAAAATACATAGAACATGCTAAGTCCTAAGAGGTCTTCAACCTTCATCCCTCTCTTCACTCAAAGTATGACTGTCTGTTAGACCTATACTTCCAAGGAGGGAGATTAGAAACCTTTATTTTGAAGGAAATGATCAGTTCAAAGGAATAAATAAAAGGATATGTGAAGGGGGTGTTTTCTACATAAATAACCCATACAGATTACCTGTAGTGAAACCGCAGTTGAGAATTATTGCTCATGATTTTAGATCTGACTATAATCCGTTATTGCACTGTTCTTGAGAACCAACAACCAAGAGAATCCAGGCACAGCCATCAAGAAACACAGAAGCAAAATAAACAAAACAAGTAGAAGTAAATAGAATCTATACAGGGAGGGCAAATATTACTTAGTTTACTTCAGACAGGTATAAAGACAAGGTATGAATATGTATATGCAAAAATCATAGGAGAACTCTTAAAATTATTACTATATGTATCATTTTATAGTCTATTTGGAAGGCTGCATCTTCTAGAACAGTGAACAAGAATAAAAGTTGGAAACTGGGACAGGAAAGTTGAGTGAATTAAAGGATCAATAAGGCCAACAATGAAATGCAAACATTTGAGAAAAGAAAGAACAACACAAAGAAGGATGGTAAACATAACTTTTTGAAGTAGGAAGGAATTGAAGTGCACAAATCTCAGACTGAGTGTAGAGTTCAACCCAGTGAATTAAAATAGGTCTATATTAACATCAAGAAAAATCATGAAAAGCTGGGTATGGTTGTGCATGCCTATAAACTCAGCATTTGGAAGGCTGAGGCAGGAGGATTGCAAGATTGAGAGTAGCCTAGGCTACATAGTGAGACCCTGTGACCAATAATAAATGAATAAATAAATTCATGGAAAAAATCAGCACACTGAGGAAAAAAAAAAAACAATGAAACTTCAAACCTCCAAAGAACAGAAAAAGGAAAACTCACAGAGACAATGAAGCAAAGCCATGTAATTTGCCAGAAAAGATAATTTCTAATGGAGAATATCAATTAATATATCAAACCAAATTTGAGTCAGATATTGTTGTTGTTGTTAGGTGCTGTCAAGTTGGGTCTAGCAAATAATAATAAAAAAAAGCATTTTTCAACATGCCAGGTTAAGACTGTGTACCCAATACATCCTATTTCAGGAAGTTACTGGAGAATGTTTCACCCAAATGAGAGAGAAAATGAGAAAAGAGAAGGGTTTAAAGTACAGGGTGTCTCTAAGTTAAATGAACAGCATTTATACAAGCAAACTGTGTAAATAAGAACTGACTAGGAAAAGATATCTTTGAAAAGATAAATCTAACAAAATTCTTAATGTTTCTGCATCTACTTAGAGACTTATTGGACAGTTTGGATAGAGTTTTGAGTGGATTTTTTATACATATCTAGAAAGGCAAATAAAACAAAAATGAAATTGTCAATTCAAGAGATTAAAATGTGTAGGAAAGAAATGCAACCATTTGTGCTACATGCACCCACAGTAAGTAGATTAACCTAATCATAACACCATTAGCTATTGATCCAAAGTTTAGGTACAATTACAGAGGGAGGCTGAGAAAGAGAGCTAAATCTTTAGCCATCATAGTGATCAATCAGTTGAAAGGGCCCTCTGTGATGAACAATAATGAGATTTTTTTCTTTAAATTTTTTGTGGTGCTGGAGAACTATTATACTAGTATGTAGAGATACAGAAGTAAAATCTAAAGAGATTCCAAATTAATTGAAAGTAGATCTTCTGAAGAGGACTGCAAATGAGATGAGGGGTTAGGATATCGCTGTAATATACAACAAGTCTTCCTCCCCGCCTTTTTTTCTTTTGTGAGTGAACTAAAGGTTTACTCGACCATTATCTTATATATGGGCATTTAGGCTGTTTCCTTCGATGTGACAATCCACTCCCGAAGCAATCTCAAAACAATCAGCCATAGAAAACTGTGAGGGTAGCTATGAGTTGCACCCCAACTCAATGACACCTAAGAAAAACAGCAGGCTGTTTCTAGAATTTTCTGTTTTTATTAGTAATGTTTTTAGTTAGTGAACAAATTAATGGGTTTCATTATGATATTTCCATACATGCTTATTATTGTACATTGCTCACGTTCACTCCATTACCTTCTGTCCACATCTCTTGTCCTGATGATTTTCTTCCCCCTTACAAATAGTCCTCCTTCTACTTGCATGACATATATAGATCCTGCATATATTTAAATCTAGATTCTGCAAACAAGAGAAAATATATGATATTTGTCTTTCTTTTCCCTTTACCCTATTATTGCCCTTTCCCCTTCCCATTAGTTCCTTATCTTCCCCCAAATAGTCCGCTTCTACTTTTATGATATGTTGTTGTTGTTGTTGTTGTTGTTGTTGTTGTTGTTGTTGTTGTTGTTAGGTTCTGTCGAGTCTGGTCCAACTCATAGCAATCATATATGTACAACAGAACAAAACACACCCCAACACTGTGCCATGCCTAGTACTATTGTCAGTGATTCTGCACTGTTCATAGAGTTTTCAGTGGTGGATTATTTTAGGAGTGGGCTGCTGCGTCCTTCTCCCTAGCTTACAGCACCTGGTATTCCCGTGGGATCTCCCATGTGAGGACTAATCAGGACCGACCCTGCTTAGCTTCTGAGGTCAGATGGGATCATATACCAGGGTGGTATTGCTGTATACACTTTTATTCCATATGTAATATTATATATATATATATATATATATATATATATCATCCATATAGGAAGGAATACATGATAATCTGTTTTGGTAATCTGCCATTGAAAACCCTATGAGCAGCAGAGAAGCACTGACAGTAGTGTTTCGCCTGTTGCAAGTAGGGTCGCTATGAGTCGGATACCGACTCGATGGCACCTAACAACAACAGCAACATTTTCTTTGTCCATTCGTCTGTTGATGGACATCTAAGTTGATACCACATCTTCACAACTGTAATAAATAATAATAAACATGAATGAACAGGTACCTTTGTGGTATGCTCAGTTAGAGTCCTTTGGGTACTTATCCAGGAATGGTATAGCTGGGTTATACATTAGTTCGATTTTTAGTGTTTTGAGAAAACTCTATACTGATTTCCGTGGTGGCTGCACTAACCTATACTCTCACCAATAGTGTAAAAGAGTTTCTTTCTCTCTGCATCCTTGCCAACATTTGTTGTTTGTTCTATTGATGTTAGCCAGTCTGATTGGGGTAAGATAGAATCTCAATGTAGTTTTTTTCTTTTTCCCAGTACTGGAGAGTTGAACCCAGGGCCTCACACATGCTCTTTTTTTTTTTTTTTTTTTTTTTTTTTTTTTTTTTTTTTTTTTTTTTTTTTTTTTTTTTTTTTTTTTTTTTTTTTTTTTTTTTTTTTGATGAGCACTCAACCACTGAGTTGTACTTGTAGCCCATTCATTACTTTGTATTTTTGAGACAGGGTCTCACTAAGTTATGCAGGCTGCCTCTGGCCTTGCACTTGAGATTCTCCCGCCTCTGCCTTCTGAATCTCTAGGATTAAAGTTATGGGCCACTGTGCCCAGCTCAGTGAAGTTTTGACTTGGATTTCCCTCGTGGCTAAAGATGTTGAACAATTTTCATGTGTTTATTGGCTATTTATATTTCTTATTATAAGAATTGTCTGTTAATTCATTTGCTCATATGTTGATTGGATGATTTACTTTTATGGTGTTTAATTTTTAGGGGGTTCTTTAGATATTCTAGATATTACTCTCTTGTCTGATTTATAGCTGGCAATGATTCTCTCCTCTTCTGTAGGCTATCTTTTCATTCTATTAATTGTTTCCTTTGCTCCTCAGAAGCTTTTAAATTTCATGCAATTCTATTTGTCAATTCTTGCTATTGTTTCATGAACTACTGGAGTCCTTTTCAGAAAATACTTGCCTATGCCTATATCTTGAAGTGTTTTCCCTATGTTTTCCTCTAGAAGTTCTAAAGTTTCAGGTCAAAACTAAGGTATTTGATTCATTTGGAAATGATTTTTGTACAGGTTGGTAGATAAGGATTTAATTTCATTATTCTACATGTGAAATAGTTTTCTGGGCACCATTTGTTGAAGAGGCTGTCTTTTCTCCAAGACGTTTTTGGCACCTTTGTGGAACATCAGGAGGCTGTAGTTGCATGAGCTTATTTCTGGTTCCTCTATTCTATTCTATTGGTCTGCCTGTCTGCTTTTGTGCCAATACCATGCTGTTTTTGTTACTATATATAGTATTCTAATGAGAGAGCTTTTAACCCAGCTCTTGACTGCAGATCCAGTCTGTATGAGATTCTAATCCACATCTGATTTTTTGCCCTTTAAAACTGTTAAAAGGGTATGGATTAGATTTTAGAATATAAAGTGTGTACCTCCTGGATCTCTGTGCATGTATAACATTCTAAAATTAAAAACAAAATAACAAGACAGAAGAATTGATTCATGTGGTCAGATCATGAAGAGTAACGTTCAGATAGACACTATGATTTAATAGAATTTTATAGCAGTTATCAGTGGACATTTTGGAGTGTTTTTCAGCCTGACCCTTGAGTATAACATGGGCCATTTACAATATTCAATATTTTCAGGTAATATGCAAATATTAAAACAAAAAATTAAACACTTAAAAACTATTAGAGTTTAAATTAAAAATCATATTTTTCTATTTGTAAATCTAGTACATTTAAACATCATTTTAAGGGGGACTTTGATTAATGATTGCTTCCATTTAGTACTTAGTTAATTAAACTCCCTTAAAGATTTTAAACTGCATTTGTAAATTTAATAAGTTCAGTTATCTTTGTGAGTATTTTAATTATCTGCCTCACAAACAAACCTTTCAGAGTACTGAAACAATCCTTATAAAGCTAATAAATTAAACTTATGAAATCATGACTCCTAAGCTAGCTTAAATATTAAACCATTATTGGCAATTTAGTAAAATCTCTTATGCTTTTCAACTCAAAAATACAAAGGCAAAAATATTTACTTATACTTTAAAATGGGATTTTAAAATACTAATCTAAATAAGTATGAATATCAAATGAATAAACATAACATCTCTAAAACATGAATATTGTCATTTTGATCTATATCATCTCTATTCCTTTTCCCAAAGTTTTTCCAGTTAAAAGATAAGATGCCATAAAAACAATTATGTTTTCTTAAAAGCCAACAGGGCAATCAACCCAAGTGAATTGTGGCTATTTTCTCAGATAGTTTATCTACCAGAGATTTTGATTGAAAAATGCAGTTGCAGATATTCATGGTATTTTTTTCTGTTAATAATAGATAAGTTCAGACTTTTGTAGTTATGCTAATAAATAGAGATTCTTAAGTTCATAAACTCTGAGGTAGGCATGTAATCCATGTTCCCTAGATTCATGTTACCTGTGTCTTTAGCCTGATTTAGGCTGTCTCTATTCCAATTGTTTATGCACTAGATTGGATTTAAAAAATCTATTTATGATATGATTCTCTTCATAGTCCTTCCTGTGCTCTTTCTGCTTGAACTCACAACTTTTCTAAATATTTAGAATTCTTCACCTAATGTCTGTATCTACCCTGTGGTCACAGTTCCCAAGGCCATGTTAATGACTATAGCCAAACAGACACCACTGACTGTGAAAAGATATCTGTGTATAGATTAGTGAGTTACTGACCAACTATTAATAGAATATAGACCTAAACTGGTGCCGCCTATTGACATAGTTTACTGATATTCACCTTCACTATTTGAATAAATAGCTCAAAAAAAATATGGTCTCATTCAAAAATAAAAAAGGTATCATCTTTGTGCCTGTGTAAAATATACTTCATGTTAAATAGGGAAAAACAAGGATAATATGACAATAACAAATAGATAAGGATACATAGCATATCAATTATCTTTTAGTCACCATGATAATAAAAATTTGAGATACACTGGTCCATTAAATTAAAACAAGCTATCCTCCTCATGCTAGTTGGATACCTCTTATGTAAGGGGTTCCAAAATGAGGTTTGTTGTTGTTAGATGCCATAGAGTCAGGTCCGACTCATAGTGACCCTGTACACAACAGAATGAGACACTCCCTGACACTGTGCCATGCCTGCTATTCATAGAGTTTTCCATGGCTGTTTCAGGATTGCTTCAGGAATGGATTGCCATGTCTTTCTCTCATTTTTTTGTGGTGTGACCCTGGGGAACAAACCTGGGGAACAAACCCAGGGTCGCAGAGAGCACAGAGCAGCACTGTACCAATTAAGCTAAACCTCAAGCCAAAATATCACACTAGCAGCAAAAA
>VMDO01006934.1:9005-95628 GCA_007922755.1 Pedetes capensis | reverse complement strand
AGGAGGAGGCGGCGGAGGCGGAGGCGGCGGCGGCGGCGGCGGCAGCGGCAGCGGCAGCAGCAGCAGCAGAAGAAGAAGAGGAGGAGGAGCCTACATCTAAAAACAAAAAACACTTTTCTACCTCTGACCAGAATCCAATGCCTATTGCTCACTCTGAAAATGAGGGGCTTTGATAGATTGGCTGCAACTTCTCAGGCAATGGCCTGAGGTTCTCAGGAGTGCTCTCAGTGAGGCTCAGGAAGGGCAGCATCTACCAACAAGGGGAGTCAGACATAAGTAACACAATTGACACTTGATGGTGGCCTCTACTCACATTTACATCTCATGAAGACCTAACTAGGGGAGTATCACAGGATAGAACAGATTCTGAAAGGTTAGGGGGTGGAGAGCAGCATCCACTCTTAACACTTGGAGGGTGAACATCGGATTGTTTAGTTCCCCCAGACTATGAAAGCCTGAAACTTATCAATTAGTAAACGAGCTAGCAAAAGCAAAACCATGTTACCCGTACTGTTTGTAGCCTGTGCCTTCACAGTTAACAACACCGTGAGCATCTTTCTGCATCACAACACTCTTCTATAATGTCACACTTAAAGTCTCTGATTGTACACCATGATTGAGTCAACCA
Organism: Pedetes capensis; assembly: GCA_007922755.1. Lineage (NCBI taxonomy): Eukaryota > Metazoa > Chordata > Mammalia > Rodentia > Pedetidae > Pedetes > Pedetes capensis. The sequence continues at coordinate 95,000 of VMDO01006934.1, read as the reverse complement.
ATCACCTATTATTGGACATTTAGGTTAGTGTGGTGTTTTCAAGCTAATTTTAAGTATTAAATTCATCGTCACCAAGTAATATTTTTCTGGTGACATTTAGAGATTCTTCATCATAAAGCCTTTAAATTTTTGTTTCAAAAAAAAAACAAAAAAAAAACCTTTTAACCCTATGTAGCCAGCTAAAACAATCATTGCAACTTACTAGCCCTGACTTTATAAGAAGAAAATAAATTACTTGTTGGTGATACATTAATTGTATCAAACCAAGCATTCCATATGGCATGACAGAAGAGGGAGGTAATTCTCTAAATGGCACTCCAGTGGCAGAAAAGATTAAAAGCACCTCCTATAAAACCATGTTCTCCCCGTCAGCAGGATAAGTGGATCATCTTACATCTGATGGATGCCCACTGGTCTCTCCTAGAGTTAGTGATAAATGTCAGCAAAGAAGCCTCTACCTGTGCTCATTCTGCTCCTTCTAACCATAATGTCCCTGGGATCACCTAATTTCTGTGCCCAACCAGCTCCTTCCTATCCCTGAAGAAGGTTCAGTTGTTACCTACTCCAGAAAGCCCTCCCTGGCCACCTTCGTCCTGAGCCAAGTGTTCCTAGTGTATACAGCTTATCTGACCATAACACAAAGTTTATAGGAATGAGAATTTGATATTCACCCACCAAATTACAATTCTGTTAGGTCAAGACCTTGCCTTTCACTGTAATACCCCCAAGGCCTAGCACATTGCTTCATGAAGTGATTACTGAAAAGGAATGCTATGATTCAGAGTGCTACTAAGTTTCATCTACTACCAATACTCTTCTCCATTGTATATTCTAGTAAGACCAATTGAGCAGCATGCATAACCCTGAAGGTTATGCAGTTTTCTAATTAAGAAGTACAATAATTTGACAATGTGAAATCATTGATGTGATACATAATTAAATAACTGATTTGTATAAATTACTACAATTGGTAATTCCTAGGACTTCAATGGGATGGCATATGGCCACCAACTTCTCCCTCCATCAGAGATGAGTTCACCCTCATCTACTTCTCTCTGCATCCATCTAAATGTTCCAAGTTCCACAACAGCCCTTTATTCTACCATGCTATCCCCTCTTTCCACAAACTCTCCACTAAAATTATTTTCACAAGACTTGGGGTTCAGCTGAGACACTTCTTTCTCCACTTTTGCTTTGAACTGTCACCTTTATGAGCCTTATGTTCTACAATTCCTTCCTGGGTTTTTAGGTAGAGACACTTCTTAAAGAATTGTAAGAACCTCAGCCTTCCCTCTTTTCCTTCCCTCTCCAAATGCCTATAAAAATAAGTAGGTGCAACAGGTTGAATGGTATGAATTATGAAGCAATTCATTCAGGTTAACAAACCTCCCTTCTCCTCCTGCCACCAAAAAAGCAAATGAACTAAGCCACACAGTTTTTCTGGTGGTACAAAATAAGCTAATAATTAATCATATTGCAGGGAGAGTTTTCCAAGAAAGTGAAGAAGGAGAGAGATGAAGCTGGAAGTTCTGAGGAACTATAGAACTGCTTTAGTGGGGCAGCAAGAGAGCTTTGGCTATGAGACGACAGGGCATCCAGCAAAAAGGAAAAGCAAACTGGGCAAAACCCAAAGCCTAACTTCAAATTTCAACTGGAGCCACTCAATCCTCTCCCTTTCCTTTCCTCCCCCTCTGAAACCAACTTCTATCCTCAGCAGCACCCATATGAAGAGATCATTTAACTCCTGTTGATCTTAACTGCTGCCCCTCACTGACTTCTCAAACAATACTTTGAGCTAGATGTAGACTTGTCAACTAGAAAATGGGATACCAAGAGAAGCAGATGATTACCCAGGAGCACAGTGACATTATTTGATTAGTCTAGGATATGCACTTACACTACAAGTCCAAAATATTTTCCTCTACATCTCAATGGAGGTATTTCACATTAAAATTAAATGCCAGAAGACAAATGTTCACAGCAGAATTATTCCTAATCCAAATGTAAAAACAATCCAGTGTCCATGAATTGATGAATAACAAAATGTGATATATCTGTACAATAGAATATCATTTGGCAATAAAAAAGGAATAGACTAAGGAGGCTGAGGCAGGAGGATCACAAGTTTAAGGCCAGCCTGGGCTTCATAGTGAGTTCCAGGCCAGACTGGGCTACATCAAGAAACCCAGTCTCCAAAGTAAGTAAGTAAATAAATAATAGTAATGGAGCCCAATAATGTAAACATAGAAAATGTCACAACTATACACTTAAAATTGTTAAGTACAAAAGTCTGTCATGTGTTACCACATTTAAAGAAAAAAAAAGGATAGCTGGGCATAGTGGTGCACGCCTATAATCCCAGAGGCTTGGGAGGCAGAGCCAGGAGGATTGCAAGTTCGAGACCAGAGGAAGTCTGCATAACTCAGCGAGATCCTGTCTCAAAAAGTAAAGAAAAAAAAAGGGGGGGCTGGGGGTGCAGCTCAGTGGTCCAGCACTTGCATAGCATGCAAGCGCAAGGCCCTGGGATCAACCCCCAGTACCACATACACACACACACACACACACACAAAAAAAGGATGAAGTATTAATACATGCTACAACATGGGTGAAATTTTTAGAAACATTATGCTAGTGAAAGCAGCGATAAATTAAAAAAAAATCCACATACCATATGATTCCATTTATATGAAATGCTGAAATCCTTAGGAAAAGAAAGTAGATTAGTGGTTGGTAGAAGCTGGAGGTAGGAGAGAATGGGAGTGATTACTAATGGGTGGAGAGTTTCATTCTGACGTGAAAATATTCTAAAAATAGAGTGGTAATACTTATACTACTGTAAAGAGTCTAAAAACAATACACTGATCTACATATTTTAAAAGGTCTGGGGTTTAGCTCAGTTGGTAGGGTGCTGCTCTGTGCTCTCTAAGGCCCTGGGTTTGATCCCAAGCACCACATAAAATGGGAGGAGGACATGGCAACCCACTCCCAAAGCAACCCTGAAACAATCAGTCATTTAAAACCCTGTGGATAGCAGGGAAGCACTGACATATTGCCAGGCATGGCACAGTGTCAAGTAGTGTTTCATCTGTTGTACATAGGGTCGCTATGAGTTGGACCCAACCCGATGGCACATAACAACAGCAACAACAAAAGCCCATATTTTTACTTTTTTGAGACAGGGTCTCAATAAGTTACACAGACTGCCTCTGGTCTCAAACTTACGATCCTCCTGCCTCTGCCTCCTGAGCTGCTGGAATTACAGGCGCGCCACTATGTCCGTCATATGTTTTTCTTTTTTCTTTCATTTCTTTTTGCAGTGCTGGAGAGCGAATCCAGGTCCTCAAGCGTGCTAAGCAAGCACTAAGCCACATCCCCAGCCTGAAATTAAATCTATTTTTAACTGATATATAAAAACATAAAAATTATGAGGTACATGCGATCTTTCAGTAAATGTGCACATTGTATAATGTATAAAACAGGTTAAACAAATCTATCCCCTCAAATATTTATTGTTTCTTGATGGTGAAGATACTCAACATCTTTTCTTTTTGTTTTGGGTTTTTCTTATATGTACAATCTATTATTATTTCTAGTCACCCTGCCATGCAATAACACGCCTATCTAATTGTAACTTAGTACTCATTGATCGACCTCTCCCCATCTTTCCCTCTTCCTTTATTTCTTTACGTGCCTTTATATTTACATTATTTCACCTAACACTCAATTTCTTCCCTCTGCTTTCTTTTATTATAGTTTGCCAATTTTCAATTTCTGTTATTTCCTCTAAACCCATGCTTTTTCATGGCTCCAGACTAAAAACTTAATATTCTCTTTGTCTTAAAACTGTGTCATTTCCCACTTCCCATCTTCAGAGGTTATATTATGCTTGACTCGCCCAGGATTTCACGAAAATGTTAAACATGCTCATAGCACTTCTTGATTATACTCAATGTGTCTATCTCCCCAGTAGGCTGGGACCTCCTCAAGAGCAGGAAATAGGTCTGTCTTCTCTGCTATAAGGTCGTACATGACTAGTGCCTGGAACAGAGTAGTCAGGCACTCAGTAAACACTTCTTGAATGATTGAATAATGATTGTAGTCATGAGGCACTCCTTTAGCTGTAACAGATTAATTATATTGTTTCATTTGATCACTTCATATCAAATTTCCCTAACATTTATGTCAATTTTGTAACTGCTCTGGAGTCCTGTTAATTATTCATCATCCTCATATGACTATTAAGAGCTGAGCTGCTGAGAATCTGTCTTCAGTGCATGTAGATATTCTACCATTTGACAGTCGGATTGCTAACTAAATCTGCGTACAGTGAAAACCTCAAGTATTCATTCTTTACCAGATCTAAAAGAGAAGAAAATAAACATCTATAGAATAACAACTTCTGCAGGGTCTCCAGCAAGGGGGGGTAAAAAAAAAAAAGGCTGCTATCTGTCTCCCTCTCTTTTCTCTGCTGTGTTAAGATTTTTAACAAGGCCACTTCTCTCTCTGCCTGTGAAGACAGTGCTTCTGATTAAAGGCCCTGAATGTTGCCTAGTCGAGAGTCATTCCCTATGAGCCAAATGGTGATAGACATCATCAGCTCTTGTTAACTCCACCTTCTGTCTATGGCTTTCTTCTAGCAAGAAGTCTTTCAAACCTGAGCTCCATTTTACACTGCTGCTTAGCACCCATCCCAGCTTTCAAGAAAACATTGAAAACAGACCAGAGACCAACTAACAAAAGGCTTCTGTTCTGGTCCCCATCGGTTCTTTCCAGCCTCTGGGTGTCCTTCCTACCTTTCCCTTCATTTCTGCAGACTCATTCCCTTCTAGGAAATGTCGACCCTCTGTCGTGTTTTTCCTTGGTTTCCCTGAATGTCCTCACTCACCAATGAGCGGCTTATCTCAGCAGACACCCAATAAGGCAAGCCCAAGACTTTCTTCATTTGACCTTGATAGTCTACTGATGCAAATCCCAGTGACAGCCTAACATGAAATTCCTTACTATACTATTTTTTAACTTGAGACACATTTTTTGCATTGTAAGAAACATACTAATTCCAATTTTTATGAATTTATTTAACAATATTTATTGACTATTTGGTATGTTCAAAGCTCACATTACTAGTCCTTTTGTTTTTTTCAGTTGAAGAACTACTCTTCAAATTAAAATCCACCTAAGGGTGACATATCACATAGCTAGAGTGTGACATGTTGACATCGTTGTTAGGTGCAGTCAAGTTCAACTCATAGCAACCCTATGTACAACAGGAAACACTCCCCAACATTGTGTCATGCTCAGCACTATGTCAGTGCTTCTCTGCTATCACAAGGTTTTCAATGGCTGTTTCGGGATTGTTTTCAGGAATGGACTGCCAGGTCCTTCTGTTTTTGCAGTGATGGGGATAGAACTCAGGGTCTCAGAAAGGGCAGAGCAGCACTCAGCCAGCTGAGCTAAACCCCTTCCTAGACTGTGACATAAATAGTATCATATAATAATAGATATTAACAGAATGTTAACCTGGTGATAAGTGCTACAAAAAGTAAGTATTAAATTTTTGTTCACATTTTGATGAATGCACAGATACAACAAATTTCTTTTCTGCCCAGTATGTGAACTGCCTTCTATGTTTTGTGAGTTTTAGTGGGACACACTACAGAAATTGAAAACACCAGATATGCACTTTCCCAGCTTCCCTTACATATAGGCCAGAGCATATGACTTGGGCTTGGGGAATCAGGCATTCCTGCCCTGGACTTTGACTCTTAAATTGTCACAGGAAAGCAGCAGGGACCAAGGAGAATATATTCTGGAAGCAGCTAAGACAGCAGTAGGACCAATGTGAAGTGCACAGGGGCAGAAGAGGCAGCAGTGAAGCATTGGTGCCTAGTTTTCAGTGTCGTGGATGACACTGTGGCAAGATGCAGCACCCAGAATTTGGAGGTGGAGGCAGTCCTCTCCGGACCGACTCTGTAGTGGTCTTGGGTGCTCCCTAGCATCCCTCATTGTCCATTTTCCAAGCCTGCTTCTGCACATTTCCTATAAATTTTTGAGCTACCCAATGTCCTTTTGATAAAGTCCCTTTGTTAAAAATCAATCAAGATTAAGTTTCTATTGCTTGCAACAAAAAAAAACTTGGATACAATAAGATAAGAGCTAGCAAGGAGTAGATGTCAGATTAATCCAATACCAACAAATTAATATTTATTGAGGACATACTCTGTACACCATAATTTTTAGAAAGTCAGATGGGGTGAAATTTAGCAAAAAAAGTAATATTTGCCCTTTTAAACAGTTATCTCTTGGATGTAGAGGATCAATTCCAAGATACCAAAATCTGTGGATGCTCAAGTCTCATATAAAGTGGTGTAGTATTTGCATATAACCTACACACATCATCCCACATAGTTTAAATCATTTCTAGGTTGCTTGTAATACCTAACACAATATAAATGCTATGTAAATTGTTGTTATACTGTATCATTTAGGGAATGACAAGAAGAAAATGTGTACATGTTCAGTACACATGAAATTTCCTTTTTGGATACCTTTGATCTGTAACTGACTGAATCCATTAATGCAGAACACATGGAGGGCTGACTATAATGTGTTTTGGCAAAATGTTATACTCATATAACCAACACCACAATCACAATATACACTATTCCTACCACCTAAGAAAGGAGATCTTAAATCAACTAAGTTCCTAACTCAACAAGAATTCCAAGGTTGTGGACAAAGTTGTGTTTCATCTTGCAATAATTCACCCTATAGGAGAAAATCATTCTCCAAGACCATTTTCATGACTCTCAAGCTTTATAAATAATATACTGAAAACCCATTATCATCCATTCAGCCTCTGAGTATTAGGAGGAATAATTAACACACATTTCACTACATTGTTGTTGTTGTTAGGTGCCATTGAGTCGGTATCCGACTCATAGCAACCCTGCGTACCACAGGTGAAACACTATTGTCAGTGCTTCTCTCTGTTCATAGGGTTTTCAATGGCGGATATGTTTCACTACATAGAAGACATACAAATTGAGAAAAAAAAAAATAATTCTCTGAAACATAGAATTTTAACCCCAACTCCTCTGATACAGTTTGAGCATAAAAGCTGCCATCTAGACCTGCCCTTCCCTCTGTTCACACTGAAAATAAGCATTTCTGCCAATTCTGAAGCTGATATCTCTTAAAAGCTTTTTGAGACTGTCAAACGTATACATTTGTTTACTCTACTTCTGTTTTTTGTTTTTTTTTTTTTGTAGTGCTGGGGATCAAACTCAGGAGTGCATGATAGGCAAGCACTCCACCACAGAGTTACATCCCCAGCCTAACACTACTACTTTGTAGTTACTTTAAAAGTATATTTTGCAAGGACATGGATTCCAGTCAAAGGCTCTGATCTTGATCAGGTATAATTAAAAGTTAAAAATAATTAAGTTCAAATCCACAGGCAATCAGAATACACACACTCTACTGTGGCTTAAATCTAAAATGTTCTCCAAGGTTCGTGTGTCTGAAGTCGGCCCTCAGCTGGCAGTCCTGTCTGTGGAGGTTACGGAACTTCAGCCTTGAGGAAGAGGTCACAGGGGCAGGCCTTTGGAGTTTCTTCCCAGACCCATGGTTCGGGTCGCTTTCTCTGCTTCCTGATCATGAACATGTAAGGTCACCCACCATGGGCCTTGCCACATGCCACTGCCAAACCTGCCTGGCCAGCAATATGGACTGATTCTCTAGCCCCCAATAAATATTTCCTTCCTTAAGTTTGCTTCAGTTTCTCTGTCCCAGCAACACACCAGCTGACTAATACATACCAAGTTAAGTCAATTTAGTCCACTTATTGCTAGTATTAATAAAATAATACTATCCTGGATAAAATATGAAAATATTATCCAACATATATAAAATAGAAGAGCTAGATACTGCAGCATACAATAAACCTTAAAATGAAATCATTTGTGGTCATATCACATTTATTAAGGCAGAGAATTTTCCTATTATTTTACAGCTCAACAGTGAACTATGACATGTTTGGAAAAGACTGATTGTAATTCACCAAATGCCACCTTGACCTGTAACAAAATAAAATGAAGAATCAAAAGCTATCCTCCATCTAGAAGCTAACTATTCTTTATGTAGTTTCAAGTACTCAAGGACTCCCCACCCTTTTGGTATACTTGAAGAAAGAACTTGAGGAATTCAAGAACAAAGAATAGCAGGGATCCATAGCAATAGCAACATTAATCACAGAATTCCTCAACTGGATGAGGATAAAACTTCAACTTTCCAGCAACTCCAGGGTAATTTTGGAAATAAATGATGCTATCTTCAAGAACTGAAATACATAAGGAGAAAGAAATAGGAGATCCTATTTGTACCTACATTTAGAAACACAGCCGAGCTTCCTTGTCTTCAAATCTTAAAATCTTATCACAGTACCATCTTCCCATCAAAATGAAATGGGATAATGACTTTATTTAACAGTTATAGTCCATAAGCAATGTACAGTGGGTTGAAAATAAAAGGTAAATTAGGGGCTAGGAACTGTGGCACATGCCTGGAGCCTCAGCTACCCTGAAGGCTGAGGCAGGAGGAGCATAGGTCCAAGGCCGAAGGCAGCCTGCCCAATTTAGTGACATCCTGTCTCAAAATAAAAAATAAAAATAAAAATGAGGCTAAGGCTGGGTGCTGTGGCACATGCCTGTAATCCCAGAAACTCAAGAGGCTAAGGTAGGAAGATAGAATTTGAGGCCAGACACAACCTGCACTACTTAGTGAAACCCTGTCTCAAAATTACCTCAGCTTAATGGTAAAGAACTTGCCTACCACATGTGAGGCCCTGGGTTCAATTATCCTAGTACTAGGGAAAAAAATGAAGAAGGCGATGCTGGAGATGCAGCTCAATGATGGAGCACTTACCTAGCATGAACTTCTAGTGGTGAAGGAAAAAAAAGTAAATTAAAGTACTCACTAATTTTAAAACATAAATTCTAACCACTGCCCCAAATCTAAAGAATCCTGACAAAATCAATCTTCAGGTGCAAAACTAGTAAAGGCAAAATCTCAATAACTGATTTTAAATTATACTATAGGGCTATAGTAGCAAAAACAGCTTGGTATTGGCACAAAAATAGGCTTGAAGACCAATGGAACAGAATTGAAGATCCAGAGATACACCCATGCAACTAAAGCCACCTGACCTTTGAAAAAGGGCTAAGAACGCAAAATGGAGAAAAGATATCCTCTTCAAAAAAATGATGTTGGAAAAACTGGATATCCATCTGCAGAAAACTGAAAATAGACCCGTATCTCTCAATTTGCACAAGTCAACTCAAAATGGATGAGACCTCAACATAAAACCAGAAACCTTAAAATTACTAGAAAAAAAGAGAGGAAACACACTCTAACACATAGATATAGGAAAGCATTTCCTTAACAAGACTCCAATTGCCCAGGAAATGGCACCAAGAATTGGCAAATGGGATTACATGAAATTAAAAAGCTTCTGTACAGAAAAGGAAACAACTCACAGAGTTAAGGAAGAGCCTACCGAATGGGAGAAAATCCTCACATCCTACATATCCAAAAGAGGACTAATTTCCAGAATTTACAAAAAACTTAAGAAAGCAAATCCCAAGAGAACAGGTAACCCAATACAGAAGTGGGCAAAGGAAATGAACAGACAGTTCTCAAATGAAGAAGTTCATAGGGCTAAGAAACACAAGAAAACATACTATTCCTAGCCATTAAGGAAATGCAAACCAAAATAACACTGAAATTCCATCTCATTCCATAAGGATGGCCAAGATTAACAAAACAAAAAAATAACAAATGCTAGTGGGAATGTAAGCCTACGGCTGTAGCCCTGTGGCATCTGATCCCGTCAGATCTTGGAAGCTAAGCAGGGTCGGGCCTGGTTAGTACCTGGATGGGAGACCACCTGGGAACACCAGAAGCTGTAGGCTTGGGAGAAGGACCTGGCAACCCCCTCCCAAAAATCAATCTGCCATTGAAAACCCTACGAACAGCAGAGAAGCACTGACAATAGTGTTTCCCCTGTTGTAAAGAGGGTCGCTATGAGTCGGATACCGACTCCACGGCACCTAACAATAACAGCAAGTGGGAATGTGGAGAAAAAGGAATCTTTTTACATTACTGGTGGGAGTATAAATTAGTTTAACCACTTTGGAATCAATATGGAGATACCTCAAAAACTAAAAATAGAACTGCCATACAACCCAGCTATACTACTCCTAGGAATATATCCAAAGGAGACACCTGCATCTCCATATTTAATGGAGTACTCTTCACAATTGCAAGGATATGAAACCAACCAAGATGCCCACCAAAAGAAGAATGGATAAAAAAAATTGTGGTCCATATACACAATGGAATATTACTCAGTAATTTAAAAAAGAATGAAATAACGTCATTTGCAGCAAAATGGATGGAACTGAAGAATATCAGGCTCATAAAGAGAAATACTTATCTTCTCACTCCTACGTGGGAGCTGAATCTTACTTAAAGGAAGAAAAAAGTATACATAAGTAGATACATAAAAATGAACAACAAAATGGGAAAATATAAGCAGAATAGAAAGAAGGAGGGAGAGGACTAGCAAAGGGTAGCAAAGGTTGTAGAAGGTGGGAAAGGGAGGGGAGACAATGTAAAGGAATAGAGAGGGAGAGGATAGTTTCAATGTAAATGACACAGCTTCATGACTACATAGGAAAAATAGGGGAATGTAACCCATTAATGCACATGAGTTTTACTATATATTAATCAAAAGTTTCCATAAACTTTGTAAATTGGTGGAAGCGTAACAAAAAGTGATATAATAGGTGCACAATGGAAAAAGTAAATGCTGTATTACTCTCCAAAGAATCTGCAAAAATTAAAAAAACAAACAAAAAGAATACTGACAAAAGCAGAGATGGTTTTATTGAAGAAAATAAAGTTTAATTTTGGAGTCAATGATTAATTTAATAGAAAAGAGTCTAGTTAGACTTCCCTAAAAAAGAGGAAATTATCCATTAAAGGATATTTGAAGAAACAAATTCTAAGACTGTTCTCAACCTAGAGTTCTTAGGACATTAAGGAATAAAAAAGTCCATTAAAGCCACTATTTACAAAAGGAATAGTGGTGATAATTCATGAGGTACTTTCAGCATTTCACAGAGTTCAATGGAACTTCTATACTGACTCTTAAGATTTCTTTAAATTTGTTATTTTATAATGATCAGAAGTTCTAGTTGAATTTTATATATTTTCTTCATTAATTAAAATGAGGAAATTAATAATTATTAAATATAGTTCACTGGAAAATAAAAACCTTTCTTAAACTCAATCCATGGGAAGAAAAATAATAATAGTTTTGTTTATCCTGGAAAGATATAATTTCACAATAAAATGACCATCCTATTGGAGAAGAGAGGGCTACCGGTATAGCTCAGTGGTAGAGCATTTGCTTGGCATGCGTGAGGCACTGAGTTCAATCACCAGTACCAAATAAATAAATAAATAAATATTTTTTTAAAAACCTGGAGGAGAGAAAAGACCTTATTTTTAGTATTTTTAAATACCTTCTGAATATTTAAGGACAGTGACCTAATAATCAAGGAACCCAAAAAGCTTAAGTCATATCTGATACAGTTTAAGAGAAGCTAATGGAGTTAATATTATTTCTCTGAGACTTCCTGGAAAAAGACAAAAAGTAATAAGAAATAAAATTTAAATCCTGCATGATCCCAACTCCCAGAGATAAATTATCATTAAAATTCTATAATTGGCTGAATAATTGCCCCCAAAGACATCCAGTCTAATCTCTGGAACCTATAAATTTTACCTTATACAGAAAAAAGTCTTTCTGAGCAGACGTGATTAAGTTAAGGATTTTGAAATGAGGACATTATCCAGAATTATCCAAGGAGTCCCTAAGCACAATTACAAATATCCTTATAAAAGAGAGACAGAAGGGGTTGAGAGTTTAACTCAGTTGGTAGAGCACTTGCTTAGCACACTGAGGCCCTGGGGTTGATCACCAGCACTACAACAAAAAAAAGAGGTGGGGGCGGGGGCGTAATATACAGATGAAAAGGCTCTGTGCCTGAGCTGGAGAGATGAAGACAAATAACCCTGCATGAAAAGCTAGAAGAGCCAAGGAAGAGATTCCTCCTAGAGACTTTGGAAGGAGGGCAGCCTACTGCTACTGATTTTGACCATCCAGCCTCCAGAACTGTGAAAGAGAGAATAAAAGTCTGTGAAAATTTGTTACAGCAGCCACAGGAAGTTAATATACTTGCAACATTTTTTATGAATGATTTTACATAGCTCAGATAATACATATTTAAATCTTTGTAAAACTATCTTTTGAATTAAGTCTTCATGTATCTGTTTATATATGAATTATTCTACTATTTGATATACCACAATTTTTTCTATCTTATATGTTTAATTTTTCATTATTATAACTAATGTTATATTGAATAAACTATTTTCTTACATTTTTAATCATTTCCTTGGGTTAGAGTCCTACAGTAAACTTGCCAATCTTTTCACAAAGACTCCACCAATTTAGCCTTCAGCCATACCACCTTGGCATGCAATCTTGCCTGATCTTGAAAGCTAAGCAGCATTGGGCCAGGTCAGTCCTTAGATGGGAGATTGCCAGGTGCTGTAGGCTTGGGAGAAGGACCAGCAGCCCACTCCCAAAACAATCAGCCAATGAAAACCCTATGAATAGAAGAGAAGCTTCAGGTCCTGTTTCATCTTCTGTATGTATGGTCACTATGAGTTAGACCTGATCCTCGGCACCTAATGACAACAACACACTAATTTAAACTTGCACTCAGCAGTCTTACCATCATCAAGATTTCTTTAGTTCTTGCTAAGTTAAACAATAAAAGAGGCATCTCTTTGTTTTAACTTCATATTTGCTTATTGAAGATAAAGCAAATATTTTTGACATGTCTACTAGCTAACGGTAATTCCTAATTGTATCAATTGCCCATTTTGTGACATTTTCTCCACTGAGCTACTGGGTTCTTTTTAGTGTTTACATGAGGGGTCAGTATTATTAATATTATTATTATTATTATTATATCAACGCTTTGTCATATTGATTGTAAATTTTCTCCTAAATTTTTGTTTACTTTCCAGGGTTTGTTGTTGTTGTTGTTGTTGTTGTTACTGTTGTGGTGCTGGGGATGGAATCCAGGGCCTCATGCATACTAGGTGAGTGCTCTACCACTGAGCCACATCCTCAGCCCTAGTATTTCTCTTTATGAGCCTGATATTCTTCAGTTCCACCCATTTTGCTACAAATGACGTTATTTCATTCTTTAATTGCTGAGTAATATTCCATTGTGTATATGGACCACAATTTTTTTATCCATTCTTCTTTTGGTGGGCATCTTGGTTGGTTTCATATCCTTGCAGTTGTGAAGAGTACTCCATTAAATACGGAGATGCAGCCTTGGTTTTTGATGTTTTTAACATCAGAGGATTTTTGTTTTATGTGGTATATATTTCTATCTTTTTAAAATTTCTTTGTCTTTACTATTAGAAAGTCCTCTCTACAAAAAGATAAAACAAATATGTCTATTTTCTTCTAGTGACTCCTAATACTGCTTATTTAGAAATTAAGATTTAACCAAATCTCAGTTTTAACCAAAACTCAGTTTACTCAGTTTTTTACCTAAACTTAGTCAGTATTTCTGAAAGTCCATGAACCATTTCAACTAAAGCAAATAATAGATTTAATAACTTTCAGTACCTTTCAATTCAACTAAGTCCTTAATTAGTATATTTTCTCTAGGAAATCTGTCATTACCAATTAGACTTTTCAAGATAAAATAACACTAGATGGAAGAGCCAAACGGTTTTCCCTCAAAGCAACAGGTATTGGCTGCCAAGGGCAGTGGCTGAAAGACCCAGCTCAACAGAGAAGAGCTCCGGCACCACTGCCCATGGCGCAGGGAGGAGACAGCTACAGAGCACACTCTCTGCCTCAGATGCCTGGCCCCTGCAAGGAAGACGCTGTTCTTCACCAGATACTGGCCCAGTGCCTTCTGGTTACCTAAATGACTTCCAGTCCAAGGCCCTGTCTCTGAGCCATTTTAAGCACTTTAATGAAATGTCTCATTATTACAATTTAACTTTGAATCTGTTATAAAGCCACTAAAAGCATATCTTCAACAAAGCAGAACACTGCTTCTATTTATCCTCTGGTTCCAAGGTCCCCTGATGCTAGTGTCAATTTAGAGTATGGCCTTCAAATCAGATACCGTGACTAGAAACTATTACTAGTCAACAAATAGATAAGCAATTCTTCATTGAAAAGGGGAATAATTTATTCAACTGTTAAGACAACTGTTGTTGTTAGGTGCTGTCGAGTCTGACCCATTAGTGGCCCTATGTACAACAGGTGAAACACTATTGTGCTTCTCTACTATTCACAGGGTTTTCAATGGCTGATTGTTTTCAGGAGTGGGCTGCCAGGTCCTTCTCCCAAGCCTAAAGCACCTGGTGTTCCCAGGTGGTCTCCCATCCAAATACTAACAGGCCCAACCCTGCTTAGCTTCTAAGATCTGACAGGATCAGACGCCACAGTGGTTCAGCTGCAGCAAGACAACTTTTAGAATAGCTCAAATTACTTGTGCATTGAGGAAGCATGAGTCTTACAGAAAAAGAGTGAATAAACTACACAGAATGAGCCATGGTGCAGTTTGCATGGCTGTTTAAATAAACGCCTCATGCTTTCTGAATGACATCCCAATTAAGAAAGAACTTTATAATGCAATTAATGACTGCATCTTTTAAAATGTCTAATATTTTCATATTAGACTGGACTGGGACTGAGCATCCTTTGGAGTTTAGAATTCTATTTAAGTTCTTACAAAGATTAGCAGAGGAACCATAAATACAGACCTGTTTGCCAAATTGAATTTTAAGATTCTTATCGTCAATTCTTGTGTGTCAGAGTCAATTTGGTGGCAAATAGAACTGAAATTATAATAGTAATGGCAAAACACTTATTTGATATAAAAAATTACATTTAACAGCTTCACTTTCAAAAAGTGAACATGTAGGTGCAATTATATTTGGGGGCTGGGATAATTCAAAGAATTGAAGCAAACCAATTTCTCCAATATACCTCATTTCTCTTCCTCTCCCTCTCTCTCCCTCTCTCTCTCTCTCTCTCTCTCTCTCTCTCTCTCTCTCTCTTCCTCTCTCTCTCTCTCTTTGTACTGGATGTTTGAACCCAGGGCCTCACACATGCTTTGCAAGTGCTCTACACCTGGGGCTACACCTCAAGCACTACTTCTCCTCTTTCAAGCCCCTCCCAGGTGTGGAATTCAGTGGACTAGGTCCCTCTTCTGTCAAGCTAAGTAAGTGCTATTCCATGTCAGCACTCACCTGCTGCAACAGACCTCCTGTACTTCAAATACTGTTCTTTCTGCTGTTCCTTGATCAGTATCATTTCAGGATCACCTCGGCTACTCCTCCCCATTGCTTACTTACTACTTTTAATTGTGCAGTTTGTTCTTTCCTATGCTCACAAGCAAGCATTAGCCATAGAGAATTCTTACATGAAAAATGCACAGGCTCTGGATGACCCACCTTTGATTTTCTGTAGAAGCTGGTAAGTATAATACTTCTGCACTTAAGAAAACACTGATTTCTAGCTTATGCATTACACTTGGACTTGCTTTCTTCACCTCCTCCATTTATTCCTGGATTCCAGAGATACTCTGATCATCTTTTATACTCACCTAGCATGTAATCCTTCAGGGCTCTCTACACCCTTTGTCTTCCCTCAGGAGAATATAAAACAGTCCCCTAGATTCCTCCAGATCTTACCCAAAAGTTATCCTTAACCAAATGATTCCTTTGGAATTGGAATGCACATATATATATACATACATACATATACATATATATTGCCTGCAGCAGTAGCCCTGTGGCATCCAATCCCGTCAGATCTCGGAAGCTAAGCAGGGTCAGGCCTGGTTAGTACCTGGATGGGAGACCGCCTGGGAACACCAGAAGCTGTAGGCTTGGGAGAAGGACCTGGCAACCCCCTCCCAAAACTCAATCTGCCATTGAAAACCCTATGAACAGCAGAGAAGCACTGACAATAGTGTTTCCCCTGTTGTACAAAGGGTGACTATGAGTTGGATACCGACTTGATGGCACCTAACAACAACAACATACATATATATATATATATATATATATATATATATACATATATATATACATACACATACATATATACATACATAGTTTGAGGAGAAAAGTGGTTTTGTTTTCCTTTTTTCTCACCTTTTTTAAGTTTTGGAGATATAAGATCACCAGGTAGAAAGAGAAAGTAGAAGGAAGTAAAGTTCCTAAAAAGATAGAGTTGACAGGAGAGAGAAAGCCCAGAAAAGAATAACTATCCTGAAAATCTTCAAGCATATAGTCTCTAAAATGTCTTCCAGATTTAATTAGGGTGCCAATTATAATATGGATTTCATATTTTTAGTAATATATACATTAAATCGTATTCTAAACTTGCCACCATTCTAATAACAGTGTATTTTGTATCTAGATGCTATTATACAAAAAGTGCACTAACATGTACTTCAAGAAAAACAGGTTCCTAGCCAGGTGCCATGCCTGCAGCCATAGCCCTGTGGCATCCAATCCCATCAGATCTCGGAAGCTAAGCAGGGTCGGGCCTAGTTAGTACTTGGATGGGAAACCGCCAGGGAACACCAGATACTGTAGGCTTGGGAGAAGGACCTGGCAATCCCCTCCCAAAAATCAATCTGCCATTGAAAACCCTATGAACAGCAGAGAAGCACTGACAATAGTGTTTCACCTGTTGTATACAGGGTTGCTATGAGTCAGATACTGACTTGACGGCACCTAACAACAACAACAACAGCCAGGTGCCATGGTTTATGCCTAATCATTGATCAAAATGTTCAAACTGCCCCATTCTCTGGTTATGAATCTCTCTGGTCTACTGAGCATTAAAAATTATAAGCTTTTGGTTATAATTTCAAGGCTGTATTTAAGGACTTAGAATTTTTGCTTTTGTTTTTGGTATAATATAAAGCATACAATAATGCACACAGAGAATGCTGCCCCTGTAGTATCTTTGGAAAACAGATTTTTATAAGCCAAGGTAGGATTTTCCCCTAGATATGAATGATTAAAGTATATGCCAAACTTTGAATTTCAATGAGTAACTCAACTGCACAGACACCATCATCTACCCAATTCTAGGCTCTGTTTTCCTACCCCTCATGAGGATAGCTGTAAGCAAAATGACACTAGAATGTCAGTTTTGAAGAACAAATCCCTTACATGATTATGAGCTGACTTTTAACACAGTATCACGGTACATCATTTCTATTTACTAGACAGTCTATTTTCTAAAATAAGTACAATATATCCCAATAGTAATTCTAAATAAATTAGAAGCACAGGAGTATTTCTATTTCCTTAGGTTAATTTAGAATTAAATTTAGTGATTTTTTTTAAAAACTAGTTTCTAATTGAAAAAAATGGAACAGTTATTTTTAAGATATTGCTCCAATTGATAAGAGCCTGCAGCTATACCATTGTTGCATGTGATCCCACCAGATCTCAGAAGCTAAGCAAAAAAATAAATCTCTCAAGAATGAAATGGCATTTTATGCTGGATATGATTGTCTGCCAAAATATCTATTCATCTCAGTACTACTTAAAGTATACTATTTTATTTTTTAAATTAATTTGAATAAAATGAAGTTGATAACATAGTGCCTCCTCAAAATGACTTCAAAAACCCTCAGGCAAAAAACTTTCCCTCCTTGGGGGGGGGGGGGAGAGACTACAACTAAAAGTGACAACCTTATCAGCTTTAGATATCAGAAAAGAAGCTACTTCCCTTTCATCAACAGAGGAAAAAGTTGCTTCCAATGTGTGCTGTTACTGAAGACGGGCAGAGAACCTCAACTCCATCTAGGACAGAGGAGTCAGATCAACAAATGAAATCTCTTATCAGTCTTGGGAGAATTGAAACATATGACCCGGCCATTCATATCCACAAAGTGGGTTGTGATAAACTTTCATGAACTCTCCTACAGACCAGCAAATGGGGTTGGCCAAGGCAAAAATATATTAGGTTTCACATACATCTAAAGGAAGCAGAAAGCCTAGAGTAGTAGTAAAAGGGGCTGAGATTTAGCTCAGTGGGTAGAGCGCTGCGCTGCAGTCTCTGAGGCCCCGAGTTCAATTCCCAGCACCGCAAAAATGGGAGAAGGGCCTGGCAATCCACTCCCAAGGCAATCCCGAAGCACTCAGCCATTGAAAACCCTGAGGGTCACTATGAGTCGGATACCGACTCGACGGCACACAACAACAACAACAGTAGTAAAAGGGGAATTTAGTGCCAATGAAGAATACCTACATGCCACTCATATGTTTAATACTTCAGCCAGTCTTGTTAAGCTAAGTATCTATGCAAAATAAAATCCAATTCATCTTTTCCATGGGAGAAAACTCATAGAGCCATCTCTTCTTTTGGACATAATTGAGAAACGGTCATTTGAAAGAAGAGCAGGGGACTATTGGCAGTGCAAAGCTTGCCCAAGTAACTAGAGACATGGGGCAGAGAAGCCAAAGCAATATAAGCAAATCATGGCCAAATATGAGGAAGGGAAAACTACATAGCAAATTTCTAAAGATTGTTACTAAAAATAAAACTACATCAGAATAACACATTAAAATTTACAAAATACGTTCACATCTATTCTCTCTCTCCCTCCCTCCCCACTCCCCAGTCAGTGGGTATCTGTCTCTGTCTCTGTCTCTCTCTCTCTCTCTCTCATCCTCATACAACTCTGGGAATTAGTCTAGGAAGCTATCACTATCATCTCTTCTAACTTTTTGGGAAACACACACACACACACACACAGTCACCAAAGTTAAGTGACTCATTCAAGGTCATATAGGTAGCATGAAGCATGGCCAAGACTAGACTTCAAGTTTTCTGAATACAAAGATGATGCTCCTTTCAAGATACCATTATTAAATAAAACTCCTCCTAAAATCCTCCAAAGGTATTCTGATAAAATTCAGCTGGGTCTAACCATGCACTGCTTACTCCTCAATTCTACAACCAGTCTCGGGATTGTCAATACAGAACCACTTTCACACTCTGGTAATTTTTAGAAGACCCTCAATAAAGGAAAAATTTCAGAACTGAATACCTTTTTATAAAAATTAACTTATTCTAACCATTACAATCAGATCTAATGAATTCAGTTTTACCCTTTCAATGCTGATGAGCCACTGCCAGTGTTTGTCAAAACTGGTAACAAAGTATAATGTCTGTTTCCCCATGACAAAACCCTGCTTGTCCTCTCACCTATTTCCATAATGTGTTATCATTTATAACATCTGACAGTTGTGCCACATTTCCTGTATTACTTAGAAACCAAGCACAGTAATTTTAGAATGTTTTGTATCAGAAATTGGTTTCCTAAAGAAAAGGTAACCCTCACTTTTCAGCATAGCTAACTCATGAAAGATGACTTAGGTTTCCATGTGCTGCTTTTCATTATCAAAGACTTTGTTTAATATTTATGATCTTAACAAGTCTTAATCAGTAGATTTTTCATCATAATTCTCCCTTGACCTAATAAATAGGAGAATTTGATACTCACTACAAAATAGTACACTGCAGAATAAGCACTGTTTATATTAGTCCATCCCAGACTGTCTATAGGATGTTAGGTAAGGCAATTTACTTTTCTCTCAAAGAATTTTTTTTTTTTTTTGCACAGTTCTAGGGAACAAACCCAAGGCCAATTGTGGTAGGCAACTGCTCTACCACAGAGCCATATTCCCAGCCCCTAAAATTCATGGAATGCAATGGACCAAGAAGGGCCAAAACAATCTTGAAAAAGAACAAAACTGGTAGGCTCCCACTTCCTGGTTTAGAAACTCACTGCAAAGTTAAGTTAATCAAGGCAATGTGGTAGTAGAATGAAGGTAGGTAGATAGACCACTGGGACAAAATTAAAGAGGCCAGAAATAGACTCAGACATTTATGAACAATTGATCTCCAACAAAATAGACCAAGACATTCAATGGAGGAAAGAATAGCTTTTTAAGCTAACAGTACTAGACTTCTGAATACCCATATGTAAAAGCCTAGCTTTGAGCCCCTATCTTACACAAAAAATTTTACTCAAAGTGGATCATACACCTAAATGTAAGAGCCAATATTGTCAAACTCTTAGAAAAAAATAGAAGTGTATATGTTCTTGACATTTGATTATGCAGTAGTTTCTTAGATATAACACCACAAAGACAAGAAGAAAGAAAATTAATAAACTAGACTTAAACAAAATTAAATAAGACCTTTTGTAGTCCCAAAACACAAGAAATGAAAAGATAATCCACAAAATACGAAAAAATATTTTTAAATCATCTACCTGATCAAGGGGCTACAGCCATACCACCTTGGGGTCCAATCCCATCTCGGAAGCTAAGCAGGGTCAGGCCTGGTTAGTCTTTGTATGGGAGGCCGCCTGGGAATACTGGGTGCTATAGACTTGGGAGAAGGGCCTAGTATACCATTCCCAAAACAATCAGACATTGAAAACCCTATGAATAGCCGAGAAGCACTGACAATAGTGCTGAGCATTGCAGTGTCTGGAGTGTTTCATCTGCTGTACACAGGATCACTGAGTCAGATCCAACCTGACAGCACCTAGCAATAAAAACAACAAATCTGATAAGGGTATTATATCTAGAATATATAACTAACTCTTACAATGCAACAACAACAACAAAAAAAAAAAACTAAAAGCAAGCAAAAAAACATTAATAGAAATTTCTCCCAAAAATATACACAAATGGCTAATAAGTACATGATCAGATGCTGAATATCTTTAGTCATTAGGGAAATGCATATCAAAACTGCAATGAAATGCTACATACATTAGACTGGCTCTAATCAAAGAGATGTATCACAGTAAGGACTGGCCAGGAGATGCCACAGTCTTCATGCAGGTGCTGGGGAAAGCTGTTTCACAGTTCCTCAAAATGCTAAAAACAGGCTAGGCACAGCAGCACATTCTTGTAATCCCAGTACTCAGGAAACTGAGGCAGGAAGATTATGAGATTGAGGCCAGCCTGGGCTATGTAGTGAGACTATCTTAAAGGACAAAAAAAAAAAAGTTAAACACAGAGATACTATATGACCCAGCAATTCCATTCCTAGGTATAACCCAAGAGAAATAAAAATATATTTTCACATAAACACTTGCACATAAATGCTCATACCATGATCTATAATAGTCAAAAATGGGAAATATTCCAAATGTCCATTAAATGATACATAGATAAAATGTGAATATCCATTCAATGGAAAAGTATTTGGCAATAAAAAGAATAAGGTCTTGAACCAGGGATGGTGGTACACAGCTATAATCCCAGCACTCAGGAGGCTGAAACAGGAGGATTGCAAGTTTAGGAGCAACCTGTGCTAAAAGACCCTGTCTCACAAAAAGAAGAAGAAGAAGAAGAAGAAGAAGAAGAAGAAGAAGGAGAAGGAGAAGGAGAAGGAGAAGGAGAAGGAGAGGAGGAGGAGGAGGAGAAAGAAGGGGAGGAGGAGGAGGAGGAGGAGGAGGGAGGGAGGGAGGGAGGGAGGGAGGGGAGAGAGGAAGGGGGGAGGAGGAGGAGGAGGAGGAGGAGGAGGAGGAGAAGAAAGTACTCATACGTATTGCTACATGAATAAACCTCAAAGCTATTATGCTTGCACAAAGTCCTGGGTTCAATTCCCAGCATATACACACATGTATATACATACACACAAATATATACACATACATATGCTAAGTAAAAGAAGTTATAAAAGCCCATATATTTTATGATACCATTATCTGAAATGTCCAGAATAGGTAATCTATAGAGACATAAAGTAGATTACTGTTTGCCACTCTAGGGCAGGGAATTCAGGGAAAGGGAGGTGGAAAATGGGGAGTATCTGTTAATGGGTCTTCTTTTGGGGGTGATATAAATGTTCTAAAACTAGATTATGTTTATAGTTGGACAACTCTGTAAGTATACCAAAATCTGTTAAAGCATAACCCTTAAATTAACATTATGGTATATATATATATATATATATATATATATATATATATATATATAGTGTCTTAATAAAGCATTATGCTAAATGCAAGAGCTAGACTCAAAAGATTATAAATTGCATGATTACATTTATGACATTGTGAAAAAAGCAAAACCATAAGGGCAGAAATCAGATTCATGGTTGCTGGAAGCTGGAGAAGACAGAAGAGTGACCATAAAGGTGCACAAGGGAATTTTACACAATATTCTATAAGTTACACAATTTGTGTACACTTGTCAAAATTTAGAGAACTATGTACCTAAAAAAGAGCAAATTTTATTCTATGTCAATTATACATTCCCCCCAAAAAACTGGCTTTTTTTTTTCCAGACAGGGTATGTTAACTTTTGTATTACTGTGACCAAATACAATTAAAGAGAAAGGATCTGTGTTTGGCTCAGTATTTGAGAGGATTGAGTCTGTTGCTAGGCTGGATGGGGCCAAGGAAGTGATATGGCAGAGGCTCCTTACATTATGTCAGCAGGAAGCAAAGAGCAAGAGGGGAACCTGGGTAAAACCTTAAGGTCCGCCCAGAGAGACCTCCTTCCACCAGTGAGGTCTCACCTCCCAAAGACCCACAGCCTGCCAAAACAGCACCACCTGCTGGGGAGCAAGTGTTCAAACAGGAGCCTTGGGAGCCATTTTATAGTCAAACCATAATGCAGAGTCTCACTGTGTTGGCAGGCTGGCCTCTATCTTCTAGGCTCAAGTAATCCTCCTGCCTCAGCCTTCCAGCACATGGGACTACAACCACACTCTGTCAAAATCTGACTCTTAAAAAGGCAAGTTTACATTGTGGAGATGCAAAAACAAATGAACAAATAAATAAATAAATAAATAAACTATATTTGGAAACTTAAGAGCAAAAGAGTAATGAACAGCTTTAAGGTATTCTGGAATTCACTCTCCATGAGTTCCATAACATGTATAGAATATGTCTCCTATCTGTCTCAAGATTATATAATACTATGCCTAAAACAGAATGGCAGGCTGGGATTTAGCTCAGTTGGTAGAGCGCCACCCTGCGGTCTCTGAGGTTCGGAGTTTGATTCCCAGCACTGCAAAAATGGGAGAAGGATATGGCAATCCACTCCCAAGGCAATCCCAAAACAACCAGCCATTGAAAACCCTATGAGGGTCGCTATGAGTCGGACACGACTCAATGGCACCTAACAATAAGAAGACGGAATGATAAAATAGTCATACACATGAGGACCATGGCAGGACCCCACCCCCAAGTCCAGAATTTAGAATCACAGTTTGAAAAAGTCCTCGCTATAAAACCCCAATCACTGGTCATGAATGAGTACTCTCTGTATTCACACCTGTACTTACAGCTGCACTCACATTACCACCTGAGCAAAGTCTCCTGCGACATCAGCATGCACACCCCACCCCACCCCAACCCCAGTCAGTGGAAAATTGGTTTTCTATGAAACAGGTCAATGGTGCCACAAAAGTTGGGGACCACTGCTTAAAAGACAAACTAGTAAAAGTCAACATAAAATTACAGTTAGATAGCTAAGCCCATTAACTTAGAGAAAAACTGCATTTAGAATTGAGTCTTTAGAAACATCCAAGTCTAATCAAAGCAAGCAGAGGGTACCCTCTAGACCTTTTATAAAAAGAAAAAGGGAAAAAAAGAAACTGTTTACAAAAAATTGTATGAGCATAGGTACAATCATCTTTATAAAGAGAGGGGAAAAGGGAAGATGGGCTAAAGCAAGGACTTTACCAGTGTTTAGCAAGTACTATTTAAGTGAGAAAGAAAAAATTAACCTGAGACACATGATTACTAGAACTCTACTACAGAACAGAGACCATTTATAAGACATTTACACAACCTAGAAGAATAGCTCTCAGAACTATGTTGAGTCCCTTTGCCTTCCAAAACAACTTCCTAACTTGGTTTTCCAAAGCTTCTGATCCTAAAAGCATTGCCTACAATGCCAGAAACTAGTATTTACTATCCAAACTATAATTAACACATATCCTGGCTTATAAAAAATTAAAAAGCTATTATGATTTTGGTTAATATAAATCATTCCCCCAGAACCTGATCTGTGTTAAATAAGCAGATAAAACTATATTTTTTGTTCTGAAAAACTAAGAACCAGATCACAGACAGAAGCAGTCATCAAGATCTTCTTTTGACATCTCCTCCTTTAAAAAGAATAACTACATTTATAAAGAATAGCCTTTGCCAAGTCAACACAAGAGAAAAACACTTATTGAGCCATGGATTTCTTGTGAACCACAGAATGTTCACGCTAAAAGGGACTAGAGGGACCTTCAATTTAAGCCGTCTCATTTTTGCAGTTGAGAGATTACACTGCATTTTAGAGGTTGAGTTACCTGCCCCAGATCTAAAGTTAGTCAGAGTCAAACATTTAACATTGATCTCTTGACTACCCCAAATCTGTGTTTTTCACATTAAACTATACTGCCTACTTCATCATAAAACAAGAACAACTCTGAAGTCACAGAGTTATGAGTTCAAATCCCAGCTCCCCTACACACTACCCCTGGAATATGAAGTCACATAACCTCTCTAAGCCTCACTGTTGTTGTTAGGTGCTGTTAAGTCACGTCCAATTCATAGCAACCCTATGTACAACAAAATGAAACACTCCTCGACACTGCCATGCCTGTCACTATGTCAGTACTTCTCTGCTATTCATAGGATTTTCAGTGGCTGATTATTTCCAGGATTGTTTCACCAGTGGGTTGCCAGGTCCTTCTCCCATTTTTCTGGTGCTGGGGATCAAACTCAGGGCCTCAGAAGAGTCCAGAGCAGCACTCTTCCAACCCAGCTAAACCCCAGCCCCAACCCTCATTGTGTTGTTATTGTTATTGTTAGATGCCATCGAGTTGGTGTCCAACTCATAGAGACCCTATGTACAACAGGTAAAATGCTACTGTCCGTGCTTCTCTGCTATCCAGAGTTTTTCAACGGATGTATTTTTTTTTTTTTTTGGTAGGGGGGAGTGGGTTGCCAGGTCCTTCTCCCAAGCCTACAGCTCCTGGTGTTCCCAGGTGGTCTCCCTTCCTAGTACTAACCAGGCCCTACCCTGCTTAGATTCCGAGATCTCACCACACTGGTATGGCTGCAGACTGCCTCACTGTACTCATCTGTAATTAGGAACAATAACATTTTCTGTCTAATAACATTAAATGAAAGAATGCATACGAAGTGCTTTTCACAGAGCCTAGAACTATGTAAGAAGTCAGTATATTTTTTGCATCAGCAACACAATAACCATTTTAAACTATGTATTATGGACATGTTATTATATCAAACAACACTCTAAGATACAACAAAGGTACTTTGTTATGATACAAAGACTTTGAATTATACCTTCATTTTAATTATAATTATGTCAGAGATATACAAATAACAGAGTAAGAGAAAAAATGAGGTTATAAAAAAGAATAACACCAAGATACCATTTCTAAATTCTTTATTTTTAATTGATTATAATTGGCTTTATTTTATTTTCAAGTGTCAGACATCAAAGCATATCAGTGCTGGATCCCCCACACAGATAGATAGATAGATAGATAGATAGATAGATAGATAGATAGATAGATACAAATAATGGATAAGAAAAAAATAATAAATATGTAAAAGGGTGTTATATAATAGTAGTAGTTGTTTTTGTTAGGTGCCATCAAGTTGGGTCTCACTCATAGTGACCCTTTGTACAACAGAACGAAACACTACCCAACACTGTGCCAGGCACACAATCTTTTTATGTTGAAGTCCATTTCTGCAACCACTTTATCAATCCATCTAGTTGAGGGTCTTCCTTTTTTTCATTGATCTGCCACTCTCCCAAACATGACAGTAGTAGACACACTGAAAGTTGCAGAAATAATACAGAGATGTCCCACATACTCCTTACCCAGTTTCCCCCAGTGGTAACATCTTATATAACCATCAACCATCATCAAAACCAGGAAACTGACATGGGCACATAACATAAAATTCCCCATCCTAAACTGTCTAGTTTAATGGCTTTCATATTTCCAGAGTTGTACAACCCTCACCACTCACTATCCACCTTAAAAAGTCACCATAGTATAACTTTCAAGGTCAGAATATCTGATGTCTTCTTTTAATCCATTTGGCTCAAGCAAAATGTAACTTTACATTTGGATTATTAATAATCATCTTTTTCAGAGCTTATACTTTTGTGCACAAATATCTATGATCCACATATATTAAGCCTCTAGGAACACTCTAGATACTAACTCTATAAAGATATAATCTCTCCAGGCACGGTGGCACATGCTTGTAATCCCAACGTCTCAGGAGGCAGAGGCAGGAGGATCACAAGTTCGAAATCAGAGACAGTCTGCATAACTTAGCGAGACCCTGTCTCAAAAAAGTAAAAAAAAAAATGGGCTGAGGGTGCAGTTCAGTGGTCTAGCACTTGCAGAGCATGCAAGCACAAGGCCCTGGATTCAACCCCCAGTACCACACACACACAAAAAAAAAAAAGATGTAATCTCTGCCCTTCAAACAGTTAACAGTCTAGTAAAAGGCAGACATGTGAGTACATATTTACATTTCAAATGGGTAAGTGTAATAATAAGGTCCCCCAGGGCACTTCCCAACAACACTGGGAAGAGTCTACCCTGGACTAAGGAGGGAATGAGAGTCTGGTGATCCAGACAGTGATAGAAGATGCACAAGGAGAACGAGAAGAGACAGAAAGGGAGGAAGCAGAAAGATCCTGGGAGTCCTTCTATACCATCCTATAGGTACCCACAAGGCAATGGAAAAATCATGACAGACTTTAAAGAGAAAATGATCAGGGTGCATTTGAGGAGCAATGAAAGATGGGAATGGGCCCACTGCTCCACAGGGAGGTAAAACCAAGACCATTTAGCCCTCTGTCTTGCAACCACAAATGGGCAGCCAGGGAATGTAGTGTATTCAGTGCTAAGTATTAACTGTCTGACCTAGCAGAAGGCCCAATACCCAGCTCCAGGAACTCTGGCAGAGTCCTGCTCAGGAAGGTATTTACCATGATTCATTAATTGCTGAACATTTCAAGTATCACTCCCACATAGAGGCCACACCCAGAGGGCTCCTTTAAACTTAACTTTAAACTTACCCTAACACAGATACAACAGCAAAACAGATCCCCAATATTCCTTCATCATCCCAACCTGTTTCTCCAAATTCCCCCTCCAGATTCTAACCAGGTATTTCTGCTTACGGTTCATCTTGCTCTATCTTCAGTTTCTCTGGATTTGACCTTTTGTTTCTCCCTTAAGTCAATGATTCTAATTCCCCCTCCAGTTTCACTAACTGTCCAGAGCAGACTTCCCTGGCCATGGGCACTGCCCTAACAATATCCACTGATTCCCAAAATACCAGACCAAAAGACACAATAAACAAAGTGTCTCATTGGGTATACTAAGCCATTAAGAAACAGTTAGAAAAAAAAATAGTTAATGGAAAACTCTCAACACTCAATCTAGTTAAAACTGAAAGGGTTCAGGAATCTTTAGGTTGGAGCTGCAAAGTGTCACGTCACATAAGAGAGAGTTTCATTCATATTTGCCTCAAGTTTCAGTTAACTAAAATATACAATGCCTGCAGCTGTAGCCCTGTGGCATCCCATCAGATCTCAGAAGCTAAGCAGGGTCAGGCCTGGTTAGTACCTGGATGGGAGACCACCTGAGAACACCAGAAGCTGTAGGCTTGGGAAAAGGACCTGGCAACCCCCTCCCAAAAATCAACCTGCCATTGAAAACCCTATGAATAGCAAAGAAGCACTGACAATAGTGTTTTTCGCCTGTTGTACTCAGGATCGCTATGAGTCAGATACCAACTCGACGGCACCTAACAACAACAAAATATACAACACTCTTATGTTGAGTGATGAACTTAAAGGGCATGTATCACATTACGCCTTAAAGTACATTTACCTACATTATGATTATGTCATTATTTTAAACATCTCCCATCACCAACAATACAAAGTTTCACTACCACATGAAGAATTCTGCTATAAGCAAATGTATATCTAAGCAGTGATGGCAATTAGAAATGGAGATGAGAGGGCTGAGGGTGTGGCAAAGCCCATGCTTACCATTACCAATGCCCTACGTGCAATCTTCAGCATACAAAAAAAAAAAAAAGGAAAAGAAAAATAAGAAATGATAAGAAGTTATATTAAATAGATGGCCAAAAGTGTAAGTTAGCATAAAACAAAGGAAATGATGAGATGGAAAGAAAAGCTGTCCTGTTAGGAAAAATGGTAAAAATATTATGGAAGTCAGGAAGTAAAAAGAAAGTAAAGCTTTTCTACTACTTATGGTCATTTTCTTTTAACCAAAAAGTAAAGGCTTCTTATGTGAGATACTAGTAAAAATGGTCCATAATATTTTATAATGATATACTGAAAAAGATCTAATTTGCAGCAAGATAGTATATCATTATATCTGTCTCTTAGAAATAAGACTTCCTTGTGTATCTGACATTAAAAATTAGAATATGGCCAGGGGCAGTGGCGCATGCTTGTCATCCCAGAGTCTGGGGAGGGAGAGCCAGGAGGATCACAAGTTCAAGGCCAGAGGCAGCCTGCATTAACTCTGCAAGACCCTGATTCAAAATAAAAAATTTTAAAAATGGGCTTGGGGAGCAGCCCACTGGTAGAACACTTGATAAGTATGTGTGAGGCCCTGAGTTCAACCCACCAGTACAGAAAATATAAATAAATATTAAAATTGAGTAATATCTTCTTTACCATAAAATTTATTAGATAACAACTCTTACACGTACTTTCTGTAAGCTATGGCACATGCCTGTAATCCCAGCCTTTGGCAGGTAAAGACAGGAGGATCTCGAGTTCCAGGCTAGCCTGGGCTACAAAGACTCTGCTTTTGAAAAAACAAAAACAACAACAACAAAAAAAAAACTTTTTAAAATAAAACTTAAAAGATTCACTTTCTGTAATGTAACTATTCATTTAAATAAGCTTATCTAAATGACCTACAACGTATTAAAAAGTAAGCAAATAAAGTATTAATTTTCAGATCAACTATGCTGCTTATAAAATCTAGCATTGCAATAGTTGGTTCAGTATTTTATGTACTGTGGCTACACTAAGCAAACTCCTATGCTTTTGTTGGTGGTGGGTGTTTTTTAACCTGTTTCACAGGTACCAGAATCTAAAGCTGGGCATAATTTGAAGTTATATTCTAGTATCAGGACGGTTTGCCAGATTTTATCTCTCAGTAGCCAAATTTCTTTGATGGAATAACTTCTGAGTGGCTTCCCAAAGAGCTGATAGGATATTCTGCTATGTACTGTGAAACTGCAAGCTCAATATGCCATTCCAGGCCAAAGAGTTCTTCTGACCTATAAAACTCCAATTCCATAACAACTTAGAGGGCTCAGATTTATCTAGAGGCAAAAATCTGAAAGAGTGCAGTTTGGATGGGTATTTTCTCCAGGCGAAATTATCTCTGGAAGCACATGAGATCCTTCAGTGAATTAACTCTTGCTTGTGTTCTGATCAATGTTCTTATCTGCTTGGCTCATGTCTAACAAAATAAGAATCATTGTGTCATCTGTCTACAGAATTTGGAATCCTCTGGGAATTCTGGAAACAACTCTTTTGCTTGTTGTTAGGTGCCGTCAAGTCGGTGTCCAACTCATAGTGATCCTACGTGTAACAGGGGAAACACTATGGTTAGTGCTTCTCTGCTATTCACAGGATTTTCAATGGCTGATTGCTCTTTGGGACTGGGTTGTTGGGACCTTCTCCCAAGCCTACAGCACCTGGTGTTCCCAGGCAGTCTCCCTTCCAAGTACTAACCAGGTCCGACTCTGCTTAGCTTCTGAGATCTAATGGGATCAGACGCCACAGTGGTATGGCTGCAGGCCTCCTCTGCTTATGTATCCTCAAAATGAGGCTTTGGCCCAGACTAGAGACCATTGAGTTAAATCATGGAGTAGAAAAAAAAAGGATCTATACCAGTCTGGAGGCAAAAGATAGTATGTATCACTATGGCATGCTAGACTATGAGGGTTCCTAATGTTGAGGCTTATGCCAACTACAAGTTCAATGAAAGTAGCCAGACATTTGAGTTGCTATAGAGCATGCTGTTTTGATGTACCACTATTTCTTTTTTCAAGTCTTGGGCCTATGGACGTTTACAGAATTTATTGGCTCCTATAGTACCACATTTCAGCAAGCCCCCTTAATCTCTCCAACAAAGGAGTGCTCCTATGTTGTCAGTATCCCCATTCATTGGTCTTTAGACTATCCTTTTGTTTTCCTTTTTTCCAAAGCAAAATAACCTATTAGCATTGACATTCTGCCGAACATTGACTGTCCAAATGCCTAACAGTGCTTTCTTGGAGGTTGCCATCCCCAAAGCCCTAGCCTGACATTGTGTTGAGTGCTAAAAGTGACCCTGTGTAGGGCTGGGAACTTTGGAATTAACAGGCAGGGGTTCACTGGAGAATCTAAGGACACACTTCCCAGTCCTCTAGAGAAGCTATTTTTGGTGGATACTTAGATGTAGGGACAGAGATGCTGATATGTGCCTTTTAGGGCTTCAGGGGTCACACTCCTTAACTATTAAGGCACAATTGAGACTGCACTATATCCAGCAAAGGATTTTCAAACATCAGCTAAAAGCTGGAATTTGATAACCCTCTTTTTTTGTCAAATTGTTTAAATGATGCCAAAGAGAGGAGGTCTCCTGGAAATAAAACTCATAGGTAGTTGCTGCAGCTACAGAATTAAGATTGAAACCTGAATCTACCTTTTCTTTATTTGATGTCATTGCTTTATGCAGAATCTTAATTTGGGTTATACAGTTTTAGAATTAGACTAAGTTCACCACTAGCTTTGTGTGTTTATTTTTACTTTGCATTGACTCCTCTCAGCATGTCAAATATGATTGAAATTTTGCTGACAGTAATTCTCCCTCAGCAAGTACACTTCTGTTGTTTGACTCAACTATACTGGAGTAAGTCAGATAGACATACTAAAGGAAAAACTAAAGACTTTGCATTTTTAGCTTCAAGTAATCTTCTATTAGCTCAGGCTGGAATACCCTCTACCCATCCCCACATCTCATTTTATGTTTTAGAAATCTTCAATAACCTGGTTCAAATTTCACTTTCATCAAGAAATACTCCTCTCCCAAGCTCCCTCCCACATTTGCATTGACACACCACACCATCTTTTTCTAGCCCCAGTTCCTTGATGGTTATTGCTTGCTATTTATGTTTGCAATCTCTAAGTTGTAAGTTATTTTATGACAAAGGCACTTACTCTTCCTTTTCCCCAATACTTTATGTTGTGCAGAAAATTTGTTTGAAAAACAATATACAAATATACAATAATCATATTGCTTTTAGGCCAGGAGAGAAAAGACACCTGATAAATATCACAGCATCAAATTGGTATAATGACCCATTGTAGAATCTTTAGAATCCTCCCCACTTGAAGATAGGTGTGCATATCTGTAAACAGCTTTTACCTTGCGAGGACAAAGAATTAGCTAAGACCATTCAAGAAATAAAAGTCATAAATGTGAAATTCATTCTTTGCTTCATCTCCCTCACCTTCTATAGCCAATCCACAAAACTTGTCAATTTTACCTACTAAATGTCTCTGAAACTGGGTAGTGATTCTCAAACCTAAGCAAGCATAAGAATCACATGAAATCTTGTTAAAAAGACTGCCAAGCTCCATCTCTAGTGTCTGATTCACTGGGTATGGGATAGAGCAAAGAATTTACATTTCTAATAAGTACCCGGGCTGGGATTTAGCTCAGTTGGTAGAGCACTGCGCTGCAGTCTCTGAGGTCCCAAGTTCAATTCCCAGCACCTCAAAAATGGGAGAAGGACCTGGCAATCCACTCCCAAGGCAACCCCAAAACAGTCAGCCATTGAAAACCCTATAAGGGTCACTACAAGTCGGATACTGACTTGACAGCACCTACAACAACAACAACATAATAAGTACTCAGGTGATACCCATGCTGCTATTCAGGGATCACATTTTGAAAACCACTGTCTTGACCCATTCTTTAGTCTGTCCACGACAGGGTTTGCAACTTCTACAAAAGTAAAAGAGCCTTTGGGTTATGACATAGGAAGATGCCTTGAATGATGCATAAGAATAACTAGATTTGTTCCTGATCTTGAATGCTTCCTTTTGTGGCCAGTGGTTTTCTGGGGTTTTGAAATGATCATTAATATTCATGAACGAGTCTTAAAGCATTTCCGGAGAGGTCCAGAGTACCTCTAACTATGAACCAGTAGATGAGGTCACGGTCATGCAAGGAATCATAAGTAGAGGAGGGGGGAAATGGAAGCTATAATCACTGTCAAAGGGGTGTTTTTTGTAGACAAGTGAATGGAGCCATTATATATAAACTCAGTGGTTACCAAGCATGTGGCCCAATTATTTTGCCTGTATGAGCATGGCACAGAAGGATCTCTTTAGAGAACTTGATTCACACGTTTACATTTAATCTGATAACAGCAGACAAAAGCCTAGAGAATTTGAACCTAAGAGTCTACAAGTTCCTGTCCTCCAAATCTAGAACATGATATAAGGAAGTTGGGAAGATCACAAAAGTAAAACACCATCCATTGAAATAATAAGCAAGTGCAACTGGTGAAAGATTAACACAATGGTCTATCTTGGTCAAAATATTGACAACAATAATGAGGATCACATGGTGGCCTTGGGAGGTAA
Source organism: Pedetes capensis (assembly GCA_007922755.1). Lineage (NCBI taxonomy): Eukaryota > Metazoa > Chordata > Mammalia > Rodentia > Pedetidae > Pedetes > Pedetes capensis. The sequence goes on along the minus strand of VMDO01006934.1, from coordinate 62,075 downwards.
GAGGCCCATGATGTAAGTCTAGGGTTTAGTTTCTCAGAAAAGCTGGGGTTTGGGACTATGTACACTTAGACTCCCTGCCCTTCCTAGTCTTATCTTTAACTCTCCCTATATTTAATGTGTTTGTGACAGTTCCAATAGTTGTATTGGTCACCAAGGTCTAGGATCTAAAGGAACAGAAGACCTGCTTCACTGCTAGAATGGATATATGACTGGGTATTTCACTCTCTTACGGAAAACATCACTCACTCTGCAATATGGAAATGAAGATGCTTTAGAATCTTTCAAATTTCTCAGCTGCATCAGAAAACCATTCAGGCAGGTGACCTAAGCCCAAAGGGTCAAGGCAGTGCCTGCCACCTGGCCTCTGGAGAAGCAACACGACCCCTTCCTGAGCACCACACAGATGAGAAAGAGAAGCCAGAAGTTTTCTGTCAATCTTTCATAATAGTCACAGGTATCATATGAGCTCTGGCTAGGCACACCTGAAGGAAAAGTGACCCACAGGAAGCTGCTCCATGAAACAGGGTCTGCAGATTAGATAGTAGGTTATAAATGAGGCTGTCAAAGAATAAATTCAGCTTAAAATGGACATAACCCAGACATAACTTCCCCCACCTATCTGTGAGCCTGTTGTGCTGTGGGGACTTGTGTGTTGATGTGATGCTGAAAGCTATGCCACTAATATACCAGCAGGGCCATCCACGGTGGACAGGTTTCAGCTGAGTATCCTGACTAAGACAGACTAGAAGGACTTGGCAGCCCACTCCCAAAACAATCAACCATTGAAAACCTCACGAATAACAAAGAAGTATTGTCAAGTATAGTGCCAGAAAATGAGCCCCCAGAGGCTGGAAGGCATTCAAGAAAGGACTGGGGAAGAGATGCCTCCTCAAAATAGAGTCAACCTTAATGATGGAAATAGAGTAAAACCCCTGCGCCCTCCTTTTGTTGATGTGGCATGACTCCAAATGAGAAGAAACATGGTGGCTGCAACACTGGATCAAACATAAACAGACCATGTGCATGGGCCCAATGTTGGGTAGTGTTTTGTTCTGTTGTACATAGGGTCACCAAGTTGGATCCAACTCAATGGCACCCAACAACAAAGACATAGCCAAGCTGAGTACCATGGTTCACTTCCTGTTGGAACAAGAGGTTAGAAAATGACGCTGTGAGTAGGTCTACATCCCATTTTATGCAGCAGTGACTTTGGGGAAAAGAGTAAAAGAGGTTTCTGCAGCTATGGTGATCCCTACACTCAAAATCCTAATTCTGGAAGATCTCTAATGCTCCATAAAACACTGTACTACACAGTTTTCATTGATTTAAGACCTTTAAACCTGCAGAGATGGGGGGAAAAAACTTGAAAAGCTTGAAATCCTCAGAGACAACCCAAAAAGTCATAGAAGCTTACAGACTAGGGCTCTGTTAATTCAACACAGGGCAACTCCAGAAAGTCATTAGAAATCTCAAGGGCTCCAAAAACACCACATTTATATACTTTTATACTTCTCACTAGGGGGAGGTGTCAAAGAGCAAAAAGGGTTGGAAAAGGATAGGCTGAAATTACAATAAGAGTTATATAGTTGTTAGAAAATATTTATTGTTTTCAGGCATAAGAAATTTCAAAGAGTTGAATTTAACACAGCAATCATATAGTACAAACAAATCAGAACAAGTATTTATTGAACTATGTATAAGAACCTGAACTCAGTGCCATAATTCTTAGGGTTCATGATTTATAGCTTTCTCTTACTCTCTCCTTTATAAATTCTAAAGTATAATCTATCATAAAAATAAAATACTTTTGATCATTTTAGGAATTTTAATATAGTAATTATTATATTGCCTGCAGCTGTAGCACTGTAGCTTCTGATCCCGTCAGATCTCGGAAGCTAAACAGGGTCAGGCCTGGTTAGTACCAGGATGGGAGACCACTGGGGAACACCAGATACTGTAGGCTTGGGAGGAGGACCTAGCAACCCACTCCCAAAAATCAATCCACCATTGAAAACCCTATGAATAGCAGAGAAACATTGACAATAGTGTTTCGCCTGTTGTACATAGGGTTGCTATGAGTCAGCCACTGACTCAATAGCACCTAACAACAATTATTATATTATTGATAAATCTCTTCAAAAATGAATGTCACGCTTCTGATTTTGCATTACACACTTTCATACCTATACATAAGCCAATACAAATTTTTTAAAAAGACATTTTTGTCACATAAGTTGATATTAATGATAGCACAACTACGACAAATGAATCTCTGTGCCACATAACAAACAGGACTAAAATACCACGTGTTCAGCCAGGTGTGGTGGTGTACATCCGTAATCTCAGTGACTTGGGAGGCAGAGGCAGGAGGATCATAGGTTCGAGGCCAGAAGCAGCCTGTGTAACTTAGTGAGACTGTCTCAAAGTAAAAAATAATAAAGGGGATGGGGGTATAGCTTAATGGCAGAGTGCTTGCAAAGCATGTGTGAGGCCAGGGTTCAGCCCCCCAGAATTGCCAAGAAAGAAAGAAAGAAAGAAAGAAAGAAAGAAAGAAAGAAAGAAACTGGTCTTTTATCATATAGTATGGTGAATTGCCTCATCTAGCATATTCATTCCAAGCATTTGCAAGTATGCAAATTCATACATATACCCATGAGTAAAATCTGCTGTGGTGAATGCTTCTGACTCTCTCTTGGATGCCAGTGACACTCCCTTCAGGAAAAAGAATGAGAGCACAATTTTGTATCTAGAATTTACTTTCGGCACTTAAAAGCTAGATTTGCATTAGTTTCATACAATAAATATTTAATGTACAAATTAAGAAATAATTCAAGTGCTTTTAGGATTTCAGAAGGCTAATTTTGGAGCTCTCTAAGTTTCAAGAGTTAATATCTGACTTGTTATTGTAACAGAGATCCTGAGACAGTATAATTACCTGTTAAAATAAAAAAATTTAAATATCAATATTCATGAAATACAACAGCTTTGTGGTTTTCTCTGTGAATAAAATTATCCTAATTTTCTAACAACATCCCTTTCGCACTATTGAAACCAAAGATTCCACTTACCAAATATGAAGCAGGAATTCTTAGAAAAGACCAATGACAGTGTAGGAATAAATGCCCTCTAAAATCAAAGACTCAGTAGGATAGAAGCAAGGCAAATGTGAACTCATGAATTTTAAAGAAAGATTCTAATAAGAAGTCAGGTTATCCTAGCCTGGGATTTTACAACTTCATTAAAAGTAATCAGAAATCATTTTAAAGGACCTTATGGCTTAAGAAGATTTATTTTCCTAAAAAAGAGTAAACATTTCCCAATTATCTTTTTGACTTAAATAGAATAAGCCACAATATATTGCATATTAGTCTGTTTAAATGTTTCTTGCTATTTGTAATACTTCCAAATCATTTTCTTTTTTACTATGAAATAAGTATTAACTTTCCATTTTATAGATGAGGAAATTTAGGCAGAGAGAAATGAAGCAACTTGAGAAGTCAGAATGGAAAGAACAACCAAAAAGAAGATGAAGAGAAAAAAAAACATGGTTTAAACATAGTAAGGCCACCTACTAACATTCAGCACATTCGTTTGACCCCCTGGACCTTTTCATCTATAAATAGAACTAATACCACCTACCTCTCAAATAAGTCAATAGCAGTACCATCCTGACCTCCAATCTCAGAAGCTGAGCAGGGACAAGCCTGGGAATACCAGTTGCTGTAGGCTTGGGAGAACGACCCAGCAGCCCACTCTGGAAACAATCAGCCACTGAAAACCCTATGAATAGCAGAGAAGCACTGACATAGTGCCAAGCATGTGTCACAGTGTTGGGGAGTGTTTCATCTGTGATACAATGGGTGGTGATGAGTGGGACCCCACTCAATGGCACCTAACAATAACAACAACCTCTCAGATAGTTTGTGTAAAATATAAGCACAGCACCTAACAAAACACTTAGTACATAATTAGCAGTTCAACACAAGCTGCTCCCACTAATGCACAATCCCATTTTCTTCACCTGGTACAATGTAAATATAATCAATTCATAATGCTATTGTGAGGGAAATGAGGCAGCAATGAATGTAGGGCTCCTGACAAGTCAGAATTCAATTCATTTGTTTTCTCTCCCTCTCACCCTAGGTCTCAAAATGGCTAAGCTGTTGAACCACAATCAAATCCAAATACTGGTTCCACTACAGAACTGCCTCTGCACACACATTTTAGTTAGGGCAGTAACTTTAAAATTTGTTTAACATAGCTGTTTAATCGGTTATTTTAATGTGTTCCCGGTAAAAGCAAATTCATTTCTAGGGTAGTTTTACCTTTCAGTGATCACCAAAAAACTACTGACATTTCTCTGTTGAAAATATGTGTTTGTTCAATATATATGTCTACTAGAACTTCAATATGTTTTCTATTTTTTATTTTTTGTTTGGACCTTCAATATATTTTCTTAATAATTTATAAACTATTATAAATTGAATAATAGTTTTAAAATATACTGCTTAGAATATTACATGCCTAGGCATTTAAATGACTCCATTCAATTTTACTTCAAAGATATTAGGTAGAGTTCTTATTTTTCATTTTTCCTATTTTTCTCAGATAAAATAACAAAGGTAGCAAATGTGATAACACAGATATTCATAGATAAAACAGGCAAGTGAAAAATATGGACCAGACCTGCACTTATGAGGCAATGACCTTCAAAACTGGCAAGGAGCTGTTAACAATGTTCTTCACAGGGCAGCAATTACACTACAACCTTCCTATGTATACTTTCATCTCTCCTTTCTACAAATACATCTGCATATCAAAAAGAATGAAAGAATAGCCTGATAACTCTGGCAACCTTTTTTGAGAAGATATAAGGCATTTTGATTACCTTAATAATCACATCCTAAATGCCAGATCAGGACAACTGCTGCATTATGAAAAAGCTAGACCAATACCTTCACAGAATTGCCTACAACTGAAATTTACCAAATGTGCCTATCATGACTCCAACCCAGTGACACGCTTCTAATTCTACAATGCCTTAAATGGTCTCTGATTATCTCAAAAGTCACAAAAATATTTTTAAATAGGCAGCTTATTTAAACACAAATATGACCAATATACAACACTTCAAAGAAAGGGAGTTCAAATTATCACCAAAAAATTAAAAATATACAGTACTGCAAGAAATATTGGGAATATTGTTTAACCTAATGAGCAACTCACCCATCCTTTCCATACTAAAAGAGTATACCCAGTGTTTGACAAATAATCACGTGCATGTACACACACACACACACACACACACACACACACACACACACACACACTACAGAAATGTACAGGAAGAAAGTTACTAAGAAAACCTCAATCTCTAGATGAGCAAAAAAAAAAAAAAGCTATACATTAAAAAGCATTAATTTCATATAAGACTATTTTAACCTTTCCTCACATGGGCAAAAACAAAAACAAAATCATAGCGTCAAAGAATGACATTACATATACGTTGCAACTCCTGGGTTTTTAAGATTCCATACAGGAATCACAATGCACAATCATTAACACATCAAGGCCATGGACACTTAGTACAGTGTGGCCATATTACACCACAGTTAATTTTTTTATAACATTAAGTTGTAATGTAAAATAAGGGCAGCAGGAATATAAACACAGCTATAGTAGGATACAGCAAGCTCAAGTCCAATAAAGCTGGCTTCAGGTAAAACTATTCTTTTTCTCAATAACAACAATAATAATAAACTACCCACAATTATAACACTAGTCAACCAACTTCATAGGTTCCACTAACTGGGAAAAATAACTAGATGACTTATTGTATTGTGCTACCTTAAAATCACAAGGTTATGAGTCATTTCTGGTAGAGTGATGATGTGCTTTATTTGTACTCTATACCTTGGCAAAAGTTAACCTGCTCCAGAAATTTCATTTCACCATAAGCCACAAAAGTATTCTCTAGGACTCATGAACTCTAAATTTCACACTGCCTTTGACAGGCTATTGTGTAAATGCTTTAAATTTTAAAACAAAAGGATAGAGACTTTAAAAGCTCTTGACAGTGTACTCAAATGGCAAACATGTCAACTACATCTTTTCTCCTCCTCCACCAAAACAAAAAGGAAAAACTGTACAAAGCACAATGATACAATAGAAACAAAAAGTAGCATGCCACTCATTCAGTAAGGGAATAATACGTAACATCTCTCTATCATATTCAACTACAAAAACCCTTTCATTTGGCGGTTAGCATCTTTATAACTGTTTAATCTGTGTTTAAGTGGTCGTTACAGGATATTTTGTGCTTTCTCTACTCTCCTGGATCTTTAGCAGCAGTCAGCACTTAAACCCAGAGCTGGTGGGGGGTGAGAGGGAGTGGAGAGAAGGCTGAACTGAGCCCACAGTCAGCAGAGAGCAGCGGCTCTCATACACTACCCGGCGTCTTTCTCACACATCGCTCTTTTACGTTATTGAGCATTGTCAAAATAAATAAATAAAGAAAGAAAGAAAGAAAGAAAGAAAGAAAGAAAGAAAGAAAGAAAGGAGAGCCCTGAGGGTTGGACCCACGCCGGCAGTTTCTGTCTGTCTCATCTGAGCCAAGAAGCCTCCTCTGGCTTCTTTGCTGTCAAAGCAGGAGATCATGTGAGACCCACTCCGGGTTCTGAACTAAACACAGGAGCACCGTCAATGTTTTCAATGTCTGACTTTATAAAGGAAACACAGCTGTGACTGCATTCCTGAGAAAGACTACTACTACTCCTGACGAGCCACATACCAGTAGTGAAGGAATACAGAAAGGGGTTATTTAAAAGAAGAGAAAAAAAAAAACGTTTCAAAAATACCAGGTTCTGAAAGAAATGCTATGTATTGTTGGCGGGTTTTTTGTTTTTTTTTTAAAGTCACTGATTCTTTCTGGCCATCGCTAATCCCTAAATCTCTGGGACTTGTTGCTAAATCTCTACCTCACGTCCCCCGAAAGGACCAACACGTTAAGATTTGGGGATCAAAAGGCGGGAGTGGGGGCCGAATCTCTGAAGCCCAGACAGGGCCGGTCGGGCTCCCTCCACAGGCCCCTGGGCACGGGCCGCGCGCTCAGTTCCACCTACTGACTCACGCGAGGGGCGACATCATGACACAAACCTCAGCCTCCAGCTACAGAGCGGAGACGCCAGCCGCCCCGCCAAGAGCCGGAGCCTGCGCCCCCGACGGGACAGCCGGCGGCGGGAGCCCCCTCGGGACGCCGCGGAAAGCGCGGGCTGGAGAGCAGCACCGGCCGTCCTGGCCTCGGGGTGGGGGGCAGGGGTCCGGGCCTGGGCTCGCCCCGGGATGAGGCGCCCGCGCCGCCGCCGAACGCAGACAAAGCTCGGCCCGCGGGCGGGAGCCCCCCGGCGGGCGGCGGGCGCGCTGACCTGGATGGTGCAGGTGTACTCGCTGTCGTCCAGCAGCCGCACGGTGCAGCTGTACTCGCGCTCTAGGTTCCTGCTGCTGCCGCTCATCAACCTGCTAAGCATCTTCCCGCCGCCCGCCCGTGCCGGGAGCGACGCGGCTGCGCTGCGGACCCGGGACCCAGCGCCCCTCAGCCTGGCAGCTCCGCGCCGTCCCCGGACACCTGCACCATCACCCTGGCTCCGTCGCCGCCGCTGCCTCCTGCTGGCGCCGCTCCTCCTCCGTCTCCACAGTCGCCACCGCCTCCCCCCGGCCCAGAACAGGTTCCGAGCTCCCTCTCCTCCGCGCCCTGCGGCCGGTGCCCAGCTCGCGGGGAGGGGCGCCACTCGGAAGTGGCCAATGGCGGTCAGCGTGGCGGAACTGAGTGGCAGGTGGATTAGCCAATCAAGATAGGGAACGGGGATAATGAGCGGTCTGGGGAAGCAATCACTGCACAACAGTCTACCGAGCCCAGCAAGACCAGCCCTCTAGCGTCCCAAGCCCGCGGCTCCTCCCCTCCCCGAGGTTCTTACGGATGCTCTTTACCCTCCCCCGGGCCAGGTGTGGGCCCTCCACTGGAAGCACGTCTGCTACCTGATGTGCGTTTAAACTCTGTTTCAGGGGCCAAATCCTTCACCCTGCAAAGCCACGGTTCCCGCCCTCTTGGGAGCCAGGGCGAGGAGGGGGCACCTGCAGAATACAGTCACCTTCCGTTCCAGCCCAGGCGGCGGACCCCACCTGTGCAGTACGCTTAAGTCTGCGGGATGGGCCTCTGTGTCCCTCTTATTTAGGGGAACAACTGGTTTGCAGGAGCTACTAAGCTAAAAGCCCTTGTGACCACAGAGGTTCGTAAGCACCAGAGATTAACCCCTAGAAAACACTACACTCTAACACGCTTTGCCTCCTTTATGTTCAGGAGACAAAAGGAAATTGAGGTGTGCTCCTTTGGCTGTGAAGGAAAAAAGGAACCGATGTATCCTTTCCTTGCACCTTTAGAACTGAAAGTATTGTATCTTCAGACCTCAACAAAACACCACAATGTCAGGAGTTATACATCACAAAGAAAAAAATTGCCTCCTTTCCTTTGTGACTCCTACACCTACAGATTTAAAGTTCTTTACCAAAACTTCACCAAGAGATACTCTCCCTCAAAGATTTTGATGGAAGGAAATGTTATAAAAGAATCATGTTCAGATGGGAGTGTAGCTCAGTGGTAGAGCGCAGGCTATGCCTAGCATGTGCCAGACCCTGCATTCCATCCCCAGCACTTAAAAAAAGAAAGATCATGTCAGTCTAAGACTTTAATGCTGCAGTAAATATGTTCACTTAAAATAATGAAATATGCATAATTTCCTATTACTTTTGTTTGTATTGTTCTTGTTATATAGGCGTAACACAAAACAATATTAAAAGCCTACATTAGGCTAGAGAAAAAAAGAAAAGCTGACTTTTTCTTTCCAGATGCTAGGGATAGAACCCAAGACTTCCCTCAAGCTGGCCAGCCCTTTTTTTTTCCCCCCTTGCTGGACATAAAACTCAAGGCTCTGCATGTCCTAGGCAACTGCTCTGCGGTACCTCTACCACGGAGCTTCATCCTCAACTTTTACTTTTTTGAGACAGGGTTCTGCTTTGTAGCCCAGGCTGACCTCTAACTCCTACCTGCCTGCCTCACCTCCCCAGAGCTGGGATTACAGGGATGCACTAACACCTAGCTCCTAACCTCTGAAGTACGCTTCTTCACTGGTATCTTTGGGTAGAAATATTTCTAACCGCCCCCCCCTTTTGTTTGTTTGTTTTTGTTTCTTGCATGGACAATATTTGTCTTCACTCTTTCTCTATCTCTTCCTCCAGGTATCACGTTAGTAACCTGGATTGTTCTTCTAATTGGTTACATCCTCCCTGGTGCCATTTAATAGCCATGGGAGGAGTTTCCTTTGCTCAATGCAATCCTGGCAGAGTTAGTTATGATGGTAGAACTAAGGAGTCATGTGTTGTAGGTGTAAAAACAGACATGCCCTCTACTTTGTAGCCGCAGAAAGAAGCTTGGTGCCTGCAATATAATAGGTGTTCTATAAATGCTGAACTGAAGTAAATGGAATTGATAGACATTCTGCAGCATCTACATCTTTCTACATAAGATCTATGAAGAAACTAGGAACTTCGAGAAGATCTTAGAAACAAGTAGAATCATTAATATGCCAAAATGATATTTTATAAAGTTCAGCTTTGTTGTATAACTGGGAGAAAATAATGAGAGATTTCAGACAAGAAGCACTTTTATTGAAGGCAAAAGTAGCTATTTTATTATAAAATCTACAAGAGGAACCAAAAATGTCCAAAAAGTGAAAGGAAGCTCATTAGTGTGGTGGTAGGGAGTGTCTTTAACAGGTTATGCAAATAAGCAGCTGTGAGAATAAAAAAGCAAAGTTCCACAAATCCAGAGAAGCTGTAAGAAACTGAATGCCATCTTTCTTCAAAATATTACCATAAATGTAATCAACAGGGATGAGAGTATGGCTGCCATGCCAATGTGTTAAGCAGCACCCCTGCTCAGTCTAAGAAAGTCTAGTCTGCTTAGAAGCTCCCCTCATTGAAAAACCAGGTCCTCATCCATGTTTGTGTATACCAGCTGCAAACTCTGCCTTCTTTTCATATAGAACACTTTGTGATGAAAACAGAAGATGGGAAAATAATGAAAGAAATTCATGAATCTAGATGTGTACTTCTAAAACAGGCTCATGAGCAGAAGAAGTCTAAGGGGAGCTAGAAAGAAAGTCAAACTGAGGAATATTTTGTTTGTTTTAGGTTTTTCTCAAGTCTATTGACCGAATGGGCTGGGATTTAGCTCAGTGGGTAGAGCGCTGCGCTGCAGTCTCTGAGGCCCCCGAGTTCAATTCCCAGCACCGCAAAAATGGGAGAAGGGCCTGGCAATCCACTCCCAACGCAATCCCGAAGCACTCAGCCATTGAAAACCCTATGAGGGTCGCTATGAGTCGGATACCGACTCCATGGCACCTAACAACAACAAGTCTCTTTTGTGAAGGCGTTCCCAGGAGATGTGCTATCTCCCACATTAGCCTGATTACCTGAACTCCTGCCTGTGCCTCACCAAGTCACATACCCTGCTGGTTTCTCCGTAGCCAGCACAACCTTCACCATTGCCTTAGGTTTTGTCAGGAAGGAGCACTGCCCTGTCTTCTCCGAAACATCACAAATACAGGTGCTTGCCATCAAAATCTCCCCATAGCACCAATAAGACCAAGCTATAACTTCTGGGGCTGAGTGATAGAGCACTTCCCTAGCATGTAGGAAGCCCTGGATTCAATTCCCCTCATAAAAAAAAAAAAAAAAGAGGTCTTAACTTCTAACAATATTTGAAAGCTATGCAGTCCTGCCCTACAGTCAAATTTTCAGACTGGTTTGTGTGCCTAAAGACAGCTTTCCTCTATGCAGCAAAAATTCTTCCAACCATGTCTTCAGTATCCTGACCCAACTCCTCACCCAGGTTAGGGTCTACTTTCTTTCTTTATTTATTTATTTATTTTCCCAGTACTTGGGGGTTGAACCCAGGGCCTCCCACACACTCTGCAAGTGCTCTACCACTGTGCCTCACACCCATCCCAATTTGAGTCAGGGTCTTGCTAGGTTACACAGTCTGCCTCTAGTCTTGAATTTGCCATCCTCCTGCCTCAGCCTCCTGAGTTGCTGGAATATCAGGCATGCACCACTATGCCCCGCTAAACTCCACTTTCAAAGTCTCATTTTCTGGCCCAGGTGCTACCTCTTCCTAGGGTGACTGACCAGGGCAATATCGACTCTTTCAGAGAAAAACCCACCCTCCATGCCCAAAGGTGTGAACTTGATCTCTCATCCAATAACACTTGTTGTTAGGCGCTGTGGAGTTGGGTGCCACTTGTAGCGACCTGAGATATAGCAGAACAAAACACTACCCAACACTGTGCCATGCCTGGCACTATGCCAGTGCTTCTTTACTATTCACAGAACTTCCAATGGCTGATTGTTTCAGGATTTCTTCAGAAGTGGATTGCCATGTCATTCTCCCATTTTTGCAATGCTGGGGATCAAACCCAGGGCCTGAGAGAACACAGAGTATCACTCTACCAACTGAGCTAAATCCCAGAACCCACATAGGACTTCAATATTATTTTTTGGTCCAAATTGTATTTGAATATGATTAGAGGTATTGTTGTTATTGGGTGCCATTGTCTAATTCTAGCAACCCTCATATGGTTTTTGAAGGCTGATTATTATGGGATTGTCTCAAGAGTGGGCTGCCACATCTTTCTACCATTTTGTGGTGCTAGCGATCAAACTGAGGGCCTCAGGGACCACAGAACAGTACTCTACAAACTCAGCTAAATCCTAGCCTTCAATGAAGCTACCATATTCTAAAATAACAATCTAACATCAGCACTGGGCTGGGGTTTAGCTCAGTTGGTAGAGCACTGCTCTGAGAACCCTAGTTCAATCCTTAGCACAACAAAAATGAGAGAAAGACCTGGCAATCCACTCTCTAAGCAATCCCAAAACAATCAGCCAATGAAAACCCTGTAAGGGTCTCTATGAGAGAGACTGGACATGATGTTACCTAGCAACAACATCAGCATTATTCTTACAAAGATTGAGTTAGTTAGTCTGTATGTATAGGTCCAGAAGGGGCCTCATAAAGCCAGTCTAGGCCTTTTGCATAATTTTCCCAGTGAACAGTAGGGGCCTTTTCCATCTTACATTCTTCAGATCTCAGTTTCTTTTCTCCTAAGGGGAAGGGTTCAAATAAGGACAATATATCAACACATATACACTCTAAATCTACACACAGAAAAGAAACGAGACCTTCTGTTCTTCTCTTCTGCATGGGTGTCCACAGGACAGGGCTTCTGCTTCACACACACAGATTTGTTCATCCAATTAGAGAATGATTATTGGTCTAAAGTATCTACACTCAGGTTAATGGCTGCTTTACAATTCATATAGTTTTCCCAGAATGGTTTCTTTTATCAGGACAGAAAACTACCTATAGTTCAGGACGCAGCTTTTCTGCCTTCTCCCAATCCTTAGGATTGTTGGGGGGTTGCTGCTTTTACACTCAGAGTAAGTTTTTTTATATGAAAAGATAAGCAACACGTGCTTTTCTTTTATTCAAATTACATTTGTTGTTGTTGTTAGGTGCTGTTGAGTCGGTGTCTGACTCAGAGTGACCCTTTGTACGATAGACGAAACAGTATTGTCAGTGCTTCTCTGCTATTCATAGGGTTTTTTTTTTAGAAAACTTTAATGTACATCATAATGTGATTCATTTTGACATGCTTTTCATTGTGACAATTTTCATATATGCAATTTGATAAACATTATTCATATAGGTTACCCCTTACCCTTCCCTATGTTCCCCCCCTCCCCCCCTTCCCATCTAAGCTTCCCATCCAAGTCTTCTCTATCTTTTACTATGTAGTATTTTTCTATATGTCCTTGGGTTCCATTTCTGGGGTTTTTAATGACTGATTGTTTTTTTGGGAGTGAGCTGCTGAGTCCTTCTCCCAAGCCTACAGCTCCTGGTGTTCCCAGGCAGTATCCCATCCAAGTACTAACCAAGTCCAATCCTGCCTAGCTTCTGAGATCTGACAGGATAGGATGACACAATGGTATGGCTGCAGGCAAACTACATTTACTGAGCATTTAATGACAGTCACTGTGATAACTTGCCAGGTCCAGATCCACTCATGATGGGTAGACAGAGTCCCCACATGAGGAAGAGTATCTTTAATAAAGGCATTGGAGGGAAAGTCCACCTAAAAGGGGAATACCTCCTAGCCTCGGAGGGAAATCTTCTGAAAAGGAAATAGTACCTCCAAAAAAAAAGGTCTCTTCATGGAAAGGGACTTGGAGCCTCATCTTTTCTTTTTCTTAAATTTTAATTGTTCATATATAATCTTCTGGCTCTGTGGGCAGTGCTGATTCAGGTTGGGAATTGGCAAGCCTCCCTAGCAGGCTTTCTTGAATGGGAAATTCCTGAATGACTTCCAACAGCATAAACTCCTTAAGTCAACACAAACAAAAGCCTTTGTACTGACAGCTCTACAGTAAACAAATCATTCTGATAAGATAAAGCACCCATTTGTCATAACAAATGGACTCAGTGGGGTTACACACAGGTAACAGTTAACCGCCCCTAATTCCTGCATAAAGTTAAGAATAGTTAATTAAATTAGACACAGGAGGTGTAGGTGCTCAGGTCATCTTGGTTTATCTCTTTGATGTAAAACACAATTTGTCTCTGAGTTCATCTTTTACTTTGATTACCACCTAACACTCATGTGATAATTTAATCAAATGATTATTGACAAAACCTTGATGTAATCCATCAATGCTACCAACTTCCTTGTCTTTTTTCTGACCTTTCATAAGATTTAGTGAATTGTAATTCTGTATAAAAAGGCTGAGCTATCTGGAATAAACGGAACAAGGTCACACGGCCTCTGAGCTGCTGTGTCTGTTACCCATCGCTGATTCCTCATCTGCCTTTGGGAACCCCTGGATTTTAGGCTGCATCTTGTCTGCGGCAATAACTTTCTAGTGTACATAAGACATGGCCAAATATAAGGAAAGGAAATACCCAAATCGAGAAGGTCACAATCTGGGAGAGAATGTTAAAGGTATGTATAATTAGCTATAATACAATCAGCTAAAATATAATATTAGTTGATTTTTCATGTATGCACACCTAACTGTAATACACAGAACATGAGAAAAGCATTGCAGGAGTGAGACACGTAGTACAATTATTTAAGCTTGGGAGAGATGGTGAAGGCTTGTAGAGAAAGCATCTGAGCTGAACCCTGAGGAGCAGTGTCATGAGGGAAGCATCTTGATGGGTAAAGAAAGGAAGAGAAGAGAAGGATGTGAGAGAAGTGGCATTATTTGTTTGTTGGTTTGTGTGCTTGTTTGTTTAGAGATGGGGTCTCATTGTGTTGGCCAGGCTGGCCTTAAACTCCTGGGCTCAAACAATCCTTCTGCCTTAGCCCCCTGAGTAGTAGGGACTATGGGTATCTTTCATTGCACTTGGCATGAGTGACTTTTTAAGTACAGGAAACACATGAGCAAAGACACAGAAGCACAAATATTCCAGAAACTGAAAGTACGCTTGATGGATAGTATGTGGAGTACACTCACCAGGAAGAGATGGGCTGAGGCTAGATCACACAGGACCTTCAGTGACATGCTTTTAGGAATCTGGACTCTGCTGCAAAATCAGGAGGCAGTCATTAGTGGTTTTTAAGTGGAGAGGGGACAATATCAGATCTGTGTTTTGAATTGATCATTTATATGGCAGTGTAAAGGATTAAACTGGAGTATAAAGAAATTATTTACTGGGGGAAAATAATTTCTGAAATAAATAGAATGTCTTTAATGAGGCATCAGAAGCATTTATAATAGTTCTCTCAGATTTGGGTGTCAGGCTTTATCATATTCTCCAAAGATGATGCAGCTTGCTTAAATTTTTAGTTAGTCTTCAGCCACTATTCTAGCAAAAAAAAAAAAATGTGTAGGAACAAAACAAATTAATTCATTTATTCAAAAAAATACTGGGCTGGGTGTGGTGGCACACACCTGTAATTCCAGCATGCTGGAGCTGAGGCAAGAGGATCACAAGTCAGAGGCCAGCCTGAAAGATATAGCAAGACCCTGTTTCAAAATCAAACTAAAAAATTTACTGATGGCCTACTATGTTCAAATCTCTCTGCTAGACACTGAGAAAATTCAAAGATGAATAAAACATATTCACAATTCTCATAGAGCTTACCAATTAAAAAATGGGCTAGGGATGCAGTCCAATGGTAGAGCACTTGCAAAATATCTTCAAGGCCCTAGGTTGAACCCCGCCCCCGGTACCAATGAATCAATCAATCAATCAATAAATAAATAAATGGCACTAGACCTAAATAGACATTTATCCAAAGAAGACATACAAATGGCCAACTAGTATATGAAAAAATGCTCAACATCACTAATCGTCACTAAACATCAAGAAAATACTAACCTAAACCATAAGGAACTATCACCTCACTCCAGTAAGAATGGCTAGTATCAAAAAGACAAAAAATATAAGACATGGTGAGGATGTGAAGAAAGGGAACCCTTGTACACTATTGGCAGCAATGTAAAGTAGTACAGCCATTATAGAAAGCAGTTTGGAGGTTTCCTGGAAAATTAAAACTAAAATTACCATATAATACAGCAATCCCATTTTTGGGTATATATACAAAGGAAATTACATCAGTACATTGGAGAGACAGCTGCACTCCTATGTTCATTGCAATACTACTCACAATAGCTAAGAAATGGAAGCAACTTAAATGTCCATCAACTGATGAATGAAAAGAAAATGTGGTACATAGACACAATGGACTACCATTCAACCATAAAAAGAATGAAATCCTGTCATTTGCAACAACTTGGATGGAACAGAGTATCATTACATTAAGTGAAATAAGCGAGGCACAGAAAGACAAGTACCACATGATCTCACACATATGTGGCATCTAAAAAAAGTTGATCTCATAGAAGCTGAGTAAAATATTGGTTACCAGAGGCTGTGGAGAGTAGGGAGGAGAGAAGGAAAGGGAAAGGTTGATCAGTGGATACCATGTAACAGTTAGAGAGCAGTAAGAAGTCCTGGCATGCTATTGCACAGTAAGGTGACTATAGATAACAATCACATACTGTACATTTCAGAAAGCTAGAGGATAAAAAAGCTAGAAGAAAGGAGTTTAAGTGTTTCCATCATCAAGAAACAATAAATGGTTGGGTGCAGTAGCTCACCCCTGTAATCCCAGCAACTCGGGAGGCACAGGCAGGAAGATCACAGGTTCAAGGCCCAAGGAAGCCTGCATAACTTAGTGAGACCCTGACTCAAGATAAAAAATAAAAAGTGGGCTGGAAGAGCAGCCCAGTGGCAGAGCACTTGCAAAGTATGTGCGAGGTCCTGGGCTCAGCCCCAAAGTATCACAGGGAAAAAAAAAAAAAAGAAAGAAAGAAATGATAACTGTTTAAGGAGATAGATAAGCTTAACCTGATTTAAATGTTACACAGTATATACATGTGTTGAAACATCACAAGGTACTCCATAAATATGTACAATTTTATGTCTTATGTATGAGTTAAAAATTAATTCAATTTAAATTTTTTTTAAAAAGGAACCACCAATGGTCATATTGCCTGTGTTCTTTCTGTCTGCCTTTGCCTTTTATTTTTGAATATTGCCATAGAAATACTGCTTGTGGCTCACATTTTCTTCACTTTCTTTTTCTCAGAATTTTGTAGCCATGGCTCCTTTTGTCTTTTTTCCTGGCATTTGCTATGGAGAAATCCAAAATGAGTCTAATTTTTTTCTCCTATAGGTGAGTTTTTTCCTTCCAGGTTGGCTGAAAGAAGTTCAATAACTTAATCAGACTATATCGCTATGTTGATTATACTAAATCAATTGTCCCTTGTGTAAGATGGATGGTTTTCTGTATAATAATTTTTTGATTTTATGTATTTGTTTATTTTGGTGTCTGCAGCCATAGCCTCCTGGCATCCCATCCTGACTGATCTCAGAAGCTAAGCAGAATCAGCCTGGTTAGTCCTTGGATGGACTAGGTACTGCAGGCTAGGGAAAATGACCTGGCAGCCCATTCCCGAAACAATCAGCCATGGAAAACCCTATGAATGGCAGAGAAGCACTGACAATCGTGCCAGGCATGGCACAATGTTGGGAAGTGTTTCATTTTGTTGTACATAGGGTCTCTGTGAGTAGGACTTGATGGCACCTAACAACAGCATTTATTTTGGTACTAGGGTGTTGAATCCAGAGGCTTACACATACTGTGCAAGTGCTCTATCACTGAACCACACTGCCAGATGATTTTTTACTTTCTATTTTGTGACAGGGTCTCACTAATTATACAGGCTGTCTCTGGCCTTGAACTTGAGATGCTCCTGCCTTTATCTCCTGAGTTTCTGGGATACATGGATGCAACTCCAGACCCAGCTCATTTGTGTTTTTTGAGACAGGGTCTAGCTTTGTATACCTGGCTGGTCTTAAACTCACAAGCCTCCTGCCTCAGCCTCCTGAGTGCTGGGGATACAGGCATGTGCTGCAGCACTCATCTGTTAATACTTCTTATTATATTTTAATTTGTGTTCTCTTTCTTCAGAATACCAGTTAGCCCTACATTGATTGGATCATATTCCAACTTTAGTTTCATTTCATTCCAATTCTTGAATCATTGTGTCTTTCCTTCTTCCTTCACTGTGATTGTCTCAAGTTTCAAGTTTTTCTTCCATGTCATTAGCCTGGTTCCAATCAAGGGTAATTTGTTTCTTGCTGTTGCAAATTTATTCCTATGATTACTAATAATATTATTTTGGTTCTTAATAATCCTGTTATTTTATGCCCTCATCTTGGATCTCTTATTTAATTGAATTTTATTTCTTACTGAGTTTATAACACAAAACATGCATAAGGACCATGCTTCTCTTCTCTGGGTTATAATATAAACGATCTTTCCTTAACCAGGGATTCAGCCTCCTATGCATCTTCTTTCCAACTAGGTCTCAATTTTTGAACTTCTATATCTACTTTTGCATAATCAAATTTTAACAAGAACCCTGTCAAATCAGTTTAGCCAGAATCCCCCACCTTAAATAGCTGATCACCCTTAATATCTACAAAAAATCCTCAACCCCTGCCATCTCACTGGTGATATCTGATCACCCTGGCCTGACCTCAGCAAAAACTGTTAGATAAGTGTGATGACTAGCTCCCCCCACCTACTATCTCAGACAGGGTCTTGCTGTGTGTATCTCAGGCTGGATTTGAACTCTAGGTCCTCCTGCCTCAGCACTTCCAAGTACTAGGATTATAGATGTGAGCCACCATGCCTGGCATGATAGCTAGTTTTATGTACCAGCTTAACTGGGCTAAGGGATATATGACATAAAACAATGAAAGGTGGCAAACATTTCTGCAAGGGTTCCAGAGAGACTGGCCTTTGAACTGGGTAAAGAAGATCACCTTCACCCACATAGGCGGCTCCATCCAATGCACTGAGGGCCCAAAAGAATAAACCAGCAGAGGAAGGGGGAATTTGTTCTGTCTTCTTGAGCTAGACATCTATCTTTTCCTGTCTTAGGATGTCAGACCCCCTGGATCTCAGGCCTTGAACTTCAGAACTTGCAACAGTGGTCTGTCCCAGTTCTTGGACCTTCAGACTTGGCTGGGAAGTTACACCATTCACTTCTCTGGTTCTCAATTCTTTTGATTCTGGGACTGAATTCTACCACCAGCTTTCCTGGTTCTTTAGCAAATAGTCAGTAAAATGTGGGATTTCTTAGGCTGCCTAATTACATAAGCCAATTCCCATAGTACGTAACTATCAATCAATCTATCTGTCTATAATACTCTCTCTCTCTCTCTCTCTCCCCCCCCCCCAGGGCTGGTTATCTACACCTTCAGAACTCTTCATAGATTAATGATGGTATTATGGAGATTTCTCAGAATGTTGTCAACTCCCTTACTTATTTTTTTTTTTTTCTCAATCTGCTTCTAAAGAATAGGATCAGGGTAAGAGTCCACACTACTGAACCAGGGTATTCTGTTTCTTTTATTGGCCATTTTTTAAAAAAAACCCAAAACATTATATTTATACATAAGTTTCGCCCTTCCAAGGCCAGAGGCAGCTTGCATAATTTAGTGAGAACTTGTCTCAAGATAAAAAATGAAAAATGGGCTGAGGGTGCAGCCCAGTGGTAGAGCCCTTGCAAAGTATGTGTGAGTCCCTGGGTTTAACTCCTAAATACAAAAAAAAAAAAAAAAAAAAAATCTATGACTCTAATTCTTCCATCCTATTCACTAGTCACTTGGCTAAGCTCAACTAAGTTTGAAGTACTGTAGTTGTTCATCAAAGGTACTTTCATAAAGAGGTTCACATAGAAGATCATAGAAGAATAAACATTCTACAGAGTATGTACTAATTATTCAACAAATGTCTGCAAAATTAATTTGAAAGTTTCCCTGGACATAGTTGAGTTAATTAAAATTGTAAATCATTATTACGTGTTATCATTTCCATTTATTCATTGTAGTAGTAAGGAAGTACTCACTAATGCCAGAGACTATGCTGAGCACTTCATATACATTACCTAATTGAAGCCTCAGGATACTGTGGTAAAGTTGTATTGTTTTTGTTGTCCACCCCAGCTTTTGTGTTGGTACTGGAGCTCCAACCCAGGGCCTCACACGTGGTAGGCAAGTGTTCTGCCACTGAGCTACACCCCAGCCCATCATCCAAATTTTATAGGTGAGGAACTTTTAGCATAGTGAAACTAAACAACTTGTTTAAAGAATACAGCAATCAAAAGATAAAGCCTAATCTCTGGTGTCAAAGACTGTGTTTGTAACAATTACGTTAAACAACTTTCTTTTTCAGGAATTTAGTGGAAAGAACATTGAACTTGGAGTCAGAAGACCTGAATCCAAGTTCTGGATCTACCCTTATAGCTATGCAATCTTCACAAATCATTTAAAATCTGTTCCTCACTGTAAAATGGGGACAATAATAACTTTCCTATTGTTCTGACACTTTTGCTTAAAAACAGCAGGTTAAAGGTAGGGTGTGTTGCTCAGTAGTAGAGCACTTGCCTAGCATATAGGAAGCCATAGGTTTGATCTCTAACACTAGAAAGAGAAAAGAACTACACAGTTTGAACACATAAATATTTCTCTCTGTTACCAGCTTCACTAAAATAATATAAATTGATTTTTTTTCTTTTCTTTTCTTTTCTGTTTTCTTTTTTTGGATTTTACATTAGTGAGGGGTTGAGCCTAGGGCCTGTGCATACTTTGCAAGCACTCTACCACTGAGCTGCACCCCATATCCCTTTTTTATTTTATTTTTTATTTTATTTTTTATCTTGAGACAGGATCTCTGTAGTTATTCAGGTTGCCTCTGGCCTTGAACTTGTGACCTTCTTACCTCCACCTCCTGAGTCACTGGGATTACAGGCATGTGCCACTGCACCCTATTAGTAAATTGATTTTTAGAAAGTATAAGTCATAACGAGCAGTGTGAATGGAGAAGAACCACAGCAAAAACATATTGGAGCCAGATGTAGTGTCACATGCCTGTCATCCCAACACTTGGGAAGCTGAGGCAACAGAAGGATGGTGATTTCAAGGCCAGCCTGGGCTACACAGCCTCACTCTGTCTCAAAAAACATACTGGAGCCCGGCAGCATATGGATAAGTAACAATTGACTGAACAGACCCAAGAAAGCTGAATCCATGCCCAGAAAACGGGAAAGCTGAGAAGCAACCTGGTTTGCATTGTAGATCCAACAAAATATTTAGGAGCAGATGTACTACTTTTGCAAACGAGATAGAAGTGAAAACAAGAGGATTGCCTAACGTCTATGAGAAGCAGTTCCCTTCCCCAACTCTGTTCAGCCAAGAGACTTCTTTTCTCCACCTCATCAGAAGACTGGAAGTTCTCTGGAAAGAAGAAAGCAAGTTTTCTGAACTTGGGATGGGAGTCATCAGAAATTTAAGAATTATCTCTGAAGATTTTGAATGTTCTCTGCACAAAGAAATGATAAATGTCTGAGATGACAGATGTGCCAGTTATCCTGATCTGATCATTACACAGTGTTTACATGTATTGAAATGTCTCTCTATGCCCTGTAAATATATATAATACTGTGTGGGAAGTAAAAAATATATTCTTAAAAAAGAAAAAAAAAATTCTAACATAAACTCTCCAGACCAGAACAAAAGGAAATAGGCGACTTGGAGGAAAGAAAAACTTAGCAGGAAGAAAGAAATTTTTCAAAAAGCAAATTTTGAGACTGGGGTATAGTTCAGTGATAGAGCCCTTGCCCGCTGTTGTTGTTGTTGTTGTTGTTGTTGTTGTTAGGGGCTGTCTAGTCCGCCCACTTACAATAGGTGGAACCGTATTGTTACTGCTTCTTTGTTATTCATAGGGTTTCAATGGCTGATTGTTTTTTGGGAGTGGGCTGCCAGGTCCTTCTCCCAAACCTACAGCATAGGGTATTCCTAGGTGGTCTCCCATCCAAGTACTAACCAGGCACCACCCTGCTTAGTTTCCAAGATCTGATGGGATCAGATACCACAGTGTTACTCTTGCAGGCTAGAGCCCTTACCTAGTATAGGCTTAATCCTCAGCACCACAAAGAAAACAAAGAGACTTATTAGTAAATACCCTGATGTAAATAAAATAGGAGAAATGAAAAATAAAACTGAATAGAAATAGGGGAGAAATAGAGGACTGGAAATTATCAAAGGCACAATTCAAGAAAAATTTCCCATAATGAAGAACATGAATTTGTAACTTAGAGATCCTGCCAAGAGTCCTACACAGTAGATAGAAACAAATACACATCATGACACACCACTGCAAAATTTTCAGAACACTGGGGGAAAAAATGAAAAGAAAAAGTTACAAACAAGCATCTGAATTACGTTGGACTTCTCAACAGCAACATTGTAATAAAAAAGCTAGTAGAACAGCATGTACAGAGTCTAAGAAAAGTTATTTCAAATCTAGAATCCTATACCCAAATACACTGCAATTGAATAAAAGTACACGTTTAGAGATGTAAGATTGCAATACATTTAATGTTAAACGAAAGTGAATAAGAAATATTTTTTGTTGTAAGCAACGGATATTTTGGAATTGTTATAGAAAAATAGTGTCAAAAACTGACTGATATATAAAGGATGCTAGAAATAAGACAACACAAAAAGCCGTAATGTAAATCCTAAGGTTAATGAAGTTTGATACTAGAATGATAGCTGTGCAGCTAGTGTAGAGAAGAATCAAGGTCACAATGGAGAAAATGAGATAGCTCTCAAGTGTTTCCAAGAAAATGAAGTGCCTGATATGTCTGACTATATTGAGAAGAAATACACTTTGGAGGTGGGGAGAACTTGGTTATGAGTTAGTGATAACTGTCGTTGTTGTTGTTGTTAGGTGCTGTCGAGTCAGTATCCAACTCATAGCGACCCTCTGTACAATAGGGGAAACACTATTATCAGTGCTTTTTTGCTGTTCATAGGATTTTCAATGGCAGATTGAGTTTTGGGAGGGGGTTGCCAGGTCCTTCTCCCAAGCCTACAGCTTCTGGTGTTCCCAGGCGGTCTCCCATCCAGGTACTAACCAGGTCCGACCCTGCTTAGCTTCCGAAATCTGACAGGATTGGATGCCACAGGGCTATGGCTGCAGGCAAGGGATAACTAGCTAAATTAAAACAATGTAGCCAGCATCATGACTCATACCTGTGATCATAGCTCTCTGTGGTGGAATCAGAAGCATCATTGAGTTCAAGACCAGCCTGAACTACCTAGTGAGACCCTGTCTCAAAAATATAAGCTGGGGATGTAACTCAGTAGTAGAGCATTCACCTAGCATGTGTGAGGGCCTGAGTTCCATCCTCAGGACCATGAGAGAAACAAACATAAGCTTTCTTCTATTACATTTTTTTCTTTTACTTTATAAACATTTTTGTTAAAGATTAAAATACAAACACACACATCAGCCTAGGCCTTCATGGGGTCAGGATTCTCAATATTTTCCACGTCCATATCTTCTTCCACTGGAATGTTTTCATGCGTAATAGCATGCATGGAGCTGTCATCTACAAAAACAAGAGGATGCTTTCATCTGGAATCCTTTGGAAGGACATGCCTAAAGCTGCTTTACAATTAACTTTTTTTATAAGTAGGAGTACACTCTAACTGTTAAAGTGTAGTATAGTAAATATGTAAACCAGTAATACAGTTCTTTATCAAGTACTACATATATAAATGTTTGTGCCGTACTTTTATACAACTGGCAGCACAGGTATGTTTACACCAGTATCACCACAAACATATGAGTAATGCATTGCATTACAACAGCTACAATGTCAGTAGGTGATAGGAATCTTTTACATGCCTTATAATCTTATGGGACCTCTGTCATACGTGCAGGGTGTCTGAAACCTTCTTATGTGGTGGATAACTGTATTTGACTCCTAAACTATGTGTAGTTTTAACTTGGATTAAAAAAAAATTAAAACTATACTTAATGTTTGCCTAGCATGTGTGAGGCCCTGAGTTCAATCCCCAGTACTGCAAACATACATACATACATACATACATACATACATAAAAACATTGTAGCAAAGGGTGGCTTGAGGCTTAAAAACCAAAAAGATACAATAAGAACAATATACGAAACCAATGCAGGACCCATTTATATAAATACAAAGACTAGAGAAGAGGAGGGGACACGGAGAAGGAGGAAGCAGCAGGGAGGAGGATGAAGGTGTTGTTTGAAAGGACTGTGTAAACTATAAAGCGCTAGGAACAAATCAGAAGTAGCATGAAAACTGGAGAACATACTGAGTAAGAGCTGGGGTCCCAGGCTCAGACCTTCAGCCCACAGTTTGCACTCTTGCTCTGTGATGTACTAGAGTTATGACCTTGGGCATATTGCTAAACCTAGGTTTCCTTATTTGTAAAACAGCAATAATAATAGTCTTTCTCAGAGTTGCTAAGATAGCAAGCTGAGATAAGCTCTTGCACAAAGAAAACATCAGGAAAATTTTAGCTAATAATTTGCTCTTTCCTCTTCTCTGTGGATTCATAAATGACTAAAATGTGGTATCACCATGTGTCTGTTAGCTTGTCATGCTGTGGGGGCTTGCATGCTGCTGTGATGCTGAAAGCTATGTTACTGGTATTTACCATACCAGCAAGGCCACCCATGCTGGACAGGTTTCAGCTGAGCTTCCAGACCAAGACAGACTAGGGAGAAGGATGGGGCAGCCCACTGCCAAAACAATTGTTGTTGTTGTTGTTAGGTGCCGTCGAGTCGCTATCTGACTCATAGCGACCCTATATACAACAGGGGAAACACTATTGTCAGTGCTTCTCTGGTGTTCATAGGGTTTTCAATGGCAGACCGATTTTGGGGAGTGGGTTGCCGGGTCCATCTTCCAAACCTACAGCACCTGGTGTTCCCAAGCGGTCTCCCATCCAAGTACTAACTGGGCCAGACGCTGCTTAGCTTCTGAGTGAGATCTGATGGGATCAGATGCCACAGGGTTCCGGTGCAGGCCTCCCAAAACAATTAGGCATCGAAAACCCTATGAATAGTAGGGAAGCACTGTCAAATAAATGCTGCAAAATGAGCCCCCCAGGCTGGAAGGCATTCAAGAGAGGACTGGGGAAGAGTTGCCTCCTCAAAGGAGAGTCTACCTTAATGACAGGAACAGAGTAAAGCCCCTGGATTCTCCTTTTGCTGATGTAGCACAATTCAAAGTGAGAAGAAACACAATGACTGCAACAATGGGTTCAAACATATAAAAAGATCATGTGTATGGCACAGTGTTGGGTAATGTTTTATTCTGTTATACATAGGGTCACTATGAGCTAGACCTGGCTTGACAGTACCTAACAACAACAACAACAACAACAACAACAACAACAACAACAACAACATGTGGTCAGTTAGCAGAAGGGAAAACCTAAAGCAAAAATCAGAGATGATATACAAACTGGAGTACCAGCCTCTGAATACTTCTTCTTCTTCTTCTTCTTTTTTTTTTTTTTTTTTTTTTTTTTTGGTATTGTTTTTATTTTTGTGGTTCAGGAGAACAAACCCAGAGTCTCATGTAAGCACTCTACCATTGAATGTCATGCTCAGCCTCAGCCTCTGACTAATGGAAAGCTCACTGAGCATTGCTATTGCTTCAGTAGTTGTAACTGGCAAGCCAGTTGCCTTAGAGACACAGCTGTATCTTTCTCTGTCCCCTTTCCTTTCCTTTTCCTTCTTCATCCTAACCATATACATGGAGTATCTCATTAATTCAGTAAATATTTATTCAATGCCCAATACACTCCTTTTAGTCTTTGATTCCCATGTGCTCAGGGGATCTACATAATTCAGACAATACATTAAGATTGTAGATAAAGAAAGGAATTTTCTTTTTGGCAAAAAGAAGTTGTGATCAATGATGGGTAAGGAGACTAACTGGTCTGGGAGCAACCAAAGAGATATTGACCAGGACCCAACTCTTATAGAAGATCATGTTCCTCTCCAACAAATACAATTCTGACTTCAATGAGCATCTCTGTCTAATATGTCATTGTTGTCAGGTGCCATCAAGTGGAGTCCAATTTACATGGACCCTTGTAGGGTTTTCCATGGCTGACTATTTTGGGATTGCCCTGGGAGTAGATTGCCATGTCCTTCTCCTGATTTTGAGGTGCTGGGGATTGAACCTGGGTCCTAAGATATCTGGTTCTTTCTGGGGTTTCTCTCTCTCTGCATTGTGGGTGGAAGTAAGAGGTGGATGCCCCAACACTGCACCCAGTGGCAAGGCTGTGGCCAGAGAACAGAGCGTCATGCACAGGATAAAAGGACAGAGGTTATTCACAAAGGAGGGAAAATAATGGAGGATTTGGAAGAGGGGAAAGAGGAGTTGGAGAAGGGAAGCACTCAGCTGCTGTCTCTGCCACTGGGGCAGAGACTCCCGGGTGTTGTTGCTCTTCCAGCTTGCAGGCCTTGCCACTTCGGAGGCCCTGCACTTGACTTTCAGAGGCTTGCCTCTTGGAGTCTTGCCTCTTGAAGCTGTCGGTCCATGTAGGATATCCGTAGAGATATTGTAGAGATCGGAGTTGGATAGAGGTGGCAGGCAGGTTGAAATATGATGAAGGCAGGTTGGAGGAAGGCTGAAGGCTAGGCTAGGTTATGGAGATGAGTAAATGGGCCTTGGGCCCTTAAGGAACCGGTAGGACCCAGTGAGCTTCTCTTGGATGGTGTTCAGAATAGCTGTTGAACTCTGAGCTCCAGAGTTTATATGGCCTGATAGCCAGCCAATCAGGGGAACAGGGTTGGATCAGAAATGACCGATCTGGCACCAGGGGGGCTTTAGATGCTACCATAACTTGGGTGCCATCTTGGCCCACTCAATGGGACAGGGGAAGAGTGAGCTACCCGGATTATGGCAAACATGACCTGTTGCTATCTTGCCCCATAGGATTCAATGGGAGCAAATGACCTGGATATAGGGTAAGGGTCATTCACCCCAGGAGGAGAGGGGTCTGTCCTCCAAGTAGGCTAGATGAGCTCCTGGGACCGGCCATGTTTGGGGCACTCTCTATCCCCCTGGGAATTCCAACACTCAGAGCGTGCAGAGCAGCACTCTACCCACTGAGCTAAACCCCAGCCCTAATATAGTCATTCAACTTTTCAGGTTAAAATTTTGCCTTACATGCTAGGAAGCAAGGTTCTTAAGGACATGGGGAGAAAATGTTCACTGTCTTAGAGCTTATTTTCAGGGGGAAAAAACTAGGCATTCTTTCTGCTCATCACTCACAGATGTTGCCAAGGTTGACATACAGCATTAAGGACCACCATTCCTTCATTGAGAGAACGCCCAGAAGTTCAAGGGTGCTTTTTGTGACTCGATGTTATTACGACAAAAGAAACCACCCAAAGAACCACTTCCCTCCCTGGACATCTGGTTGTTCTTTTCTACCTTCCCTCCCAGCCATCCTGGTCCTTCTTAACCATGAAGCTGGAATCTTTGGACTTGCAAGTTCTATTTAACCCTTCTCCAGGGCAATCCTGAGCAGTCCTTATCTCAACCCCAAATGTAATTTACATTGCTGCTCTGGTTCTGGTATCACGCTGCATTTCCAGAAGAGTTGAGATTCTAAGCCTCAGGTCCTACTCCTGATATCTGAGTTCCTTTCTGGTCCCCTTAATTGGCTTCCTTGTCTTGACACACCATAAAATCATAGTCTTTCTGAGAAGTGTAATATGCTCCTCATATTGGTCCTCAGTGTTGATGCTGCTATCTGTGAGCATCCCAGATTTAAACAGCAAGCTGTCTGTCTGGACCTTTGACTATTCCCTCTCCCGGATTATCCAGCACTGTGCTGTCTACCTCTGAACAATACTCTAACTGCAAGTTAGGCCTTCTACTTGACCACAGTTTCCCCAGTTTACTCTCTCTTCCCTATTTTCATGTCCTTAGGTGCACCAGAGGCTGGACTTCCTCCTAGGACCTGTGGCTGGATCCATGTTGTACCTATACTGTCCCAATGTACCTTGTCAACCTGCAGTTAATCATGACATGCCAGCCCTGTTCTAAGATAAGATAGTCATTCAATCAACCTCATGGGCAAAAGGTCATTCTTATAGGGAAGTAGTAAGGCAGGATAAAAAGACAGGGAAAATTAAGGGGATGTTGGAAGGAGAGAGCTTTCACCCTGCAATCGGGTCTGAGTCTCATCCACTGAGTATTAAGGATTTTTTTTTCTTTGTGGTATTGGAGGTTGAACCCAGGGCCTCACGCTTGCATGCTTTGTAAGTGCTGGACCACTAAGTTGCACCCCTAGCCCATATTTTTTTACTTTTTGAGACAGGGTCTCACTAAGTTATGCAGACTGCCTCTGGTCTCCAACTTGTGATCTTCCTGCCTCTGCCTCCTGAGCCGCTGGGATTACAAATGTGTGCCACCACTCCTAGCGATCAAGGATTTCAACACAACTAAAACAAGAAAACCTGTGCTTCACTGAGAATCTCACAAAACCAGATTATAAAGGCAGGTGTGGTGGCTCACACCTATAATCCTAGCAACTCAGGAGGTGGAAGCAGGAGGCTCATGAGTTGGAGGCCAGAGGCAGCCGGTATAACTCAGTGAGACCCTGACTCAAAATAAAAAATAAAAAAATGGGCAGGGCATGCTGCCTGGTAGTAGAGCACTTGCAAGGTATGTTTAAAGCCCTATGTTCACCCCCACAAGTACCACCACCAAAAACCATCAAAAACAAAAACCTAAAAGATTCCTCCATGATGCTCTTTTTTTATCTGTAATACACCTCCAGGACCACCATTGAGCAATGTAACTTCAAAAGCCACAAAATCATGTATCTGCACCTGTTGTGAAAATACTCAGGTGCAACTTTCTCTCTCTCTCTCTTTCTCTCCCAACATCCATGTTTCTGATGGGTAGTAGTATTTTCTTAGGCACCCACACTTGCCCTAAAGTGTTTGCTATCTCTTATCTCTATCTGTTAAGCTTTCTAACTTTGTTTCACTCTCTGGCTTGTCCTAAAAATTCTTTTTTTTTTTTTTTTTTTTGCCATGGAGCCAAAGACCAGGCTTCACCTGAGTAGCAGTCCCAGAAAGGAGGGCTTCTCAGGCTGGGCAGTGATGGTGAGAGCTGGAGGTAAGAACTTTGAGATCAAGGCTGCTTATACATTCAAAGCCATTATGTGTGTAGACACACATCACATATATACACACTATGTATTTTCTTACCCACATTGCTATATGCCTGCAATAAAGAAACATATATCTATTTCCCTACTTTTAAGTCACTGACTGGATTTGAAAGGATATTACCCAAATGGAATAACTAGGTAAACTGGCTGAAATTTTGAGAAAATACAAGATTTTACATTTTGGGGTATAATAACGTCACTATATGCTGGGATTTAGCTCAGTGGGTAGAGTGCTGCGCTGCAGTCTCTGAGGCCCCGAGTTCAATTCCCAGCACCGCAAAAATGGGAGAAGGGCCTGGCAATCCACTCCCAAGGCAATCCTGAAGCACTCAGCCATTGAAAACCCTATGACGGTCGCTATGAGTCGGATACCGACTAGATGGCACCTAACAACAACAACAACAACAACATATGCTAGACACAGTTTTAAATGCTTAATACAAATGGATTCATTTAATCCTCATAACGATCAAATGAAATAATACCATTACTATCTCTATTTCACTGATGAGAAAATTAGAGAACACGGTCAAATAACTTGACAAGGGTTACTCCTGCTGGAACTGAGCCTTGGGGCAGTGAGGTGGCACTTGCCTGTAATCCCAGTATTCAGGAGCCTGAGGCAGGAGTGTGAGTTTAAGGTCAGCCTAGGGCTATGTAGCAAGATAAGATCATGTCAAAACTAACAAATAACAGCAACAACAAAAACCAATGTGCTTTGAACCTAAGGAACCTAGAGGAGCCACTATAGGATGTTGCTTCTGATCTTTAGTTCCTTCTTTAAACTAGCTTTTGCCACTCTTAAATTCCAAACTGATTACTCTCAGTGCATCAAGAAACTCCTAGTGCATTTGGCTCCATCTTTAAAGTACATTTGATAGTGTAAACAAGAAAGCGGCCAATTTACAGTAAAGCATGTTGTGTATTTATTAAACAATAGTATAAAATTCTGATGAAAATCCCTATTGTAATTGAAACTTGAGGGGTTTTTGTTGTTGTTCAAAAGCTGGTCCAGCTGTTTCTCCAGCTGCCTGTTAATTCCAGAGGAACAAATCAGTGAATCAGTTCAAATTCTAAATTCAAAAAGGACATTGCATTTCCTTTTGTTTTCTCGAGGCACCTACATTTAAATTACAATGCAAAAGCAAG
This sequence comes from Pedetes capensis, assembly GCA_007922755.1. Classification (NCBI taxonomy): domain Eukaryota; kingdom Metazoa; phylum Chordata; class Mammalia; order Rodentia; family Pedetidae; genus Pedetes; species Pedetes capensis. Next base: position 32,131 of record VMDO01006934.1, on the reverse strand, counting down.
AAGGCACTGTGTGAGCAAATTTATATAATTGGTGTCAAGGGTCTAAAGCAGAAGCAAAAGGGCTAGAAATTGATGGATCTGATAGAGCTGATAATTCTGTCCATCTTAGCATCTTTTCAAGCTCTTTTATAATGGGAGATTAAATTGTGGTGCATATCTTCTTTAAATCTGCCTATATTATTGGGGCTTAGCTAGGTTAAAGAAAGAAAATCTAAACATAAGTTTTTTACATGTTTGGATCTTTTTTTTTGTTTGTTTGTTTGTTCAGAACATGTATGGTAAAATATGTACCCACTGCTGCAAAGATTTCATGCCATTCACCATTTCTTTGTGACCCATTTGCTCACAAAGCCTGCTGTATCTGTTGTACTAGCCAGTTCATCTACTGGAAAACTAAACTAGATAATTCAAGCAAAAATTTTAGAAGCCAGATGCCTGCAGTAAATGTGGCCTATGTCCTTCACAGATTTTAACCATTCTGTATGGAGAACACTGTCTTAATCAGGGATAACTGCTTGCAAGGAAAAGAATCCCACTCTAACTAGCTCAAGCACAAAGAGATGATGCTTACTAAAAGGACACAGTGTATCTTTCTGTGCTGGAGATCAAACCTAGAGCCTGTGCATACTGGACAAGCACTCTACCACTGAAATGTCTCCCCACCCTCTGTGGGTATATCTTGAGAAGCCAAGCTAGCAGGACATCTAGGTTTCACAAGGGATATGACATGGGACGTAAGTCAGGACTACAGATATCATTTTCATTTTTTTTCTAGTCTTCATAATATCTTTTCTCTTTTCTCTGAAGATTGACTTTCTCAGCCTCAGCATCTCCTTGGTGGAAAATGGCAGTCCTGCCCCAGCTTTTCACCCTCACTAGCTCCAGTGCTGAATACAAACTAGCCAAGGTCTTTGCATCCTAAGTCCAAATTCCCAGGAAAGAGAATGTAATTAACTTGGCTTAGGTCAAGCATCTAACTCTTAGCCAATCAGCTGTGGCTAGGGGAGCAGCATTATATGGACACTGGGTTGTTTTCTCCTCGTTCACAACTGGGGGGAGTAGGTGATCTGAAAAGAGGTCACAGCACATTCTTCCCATTCTCTGAAATTAGAGATGATAATGCATATGTTAATTAGATCAGTTGAGCCATTCCATAGTGTACACATATTTCAAAACAGAATGTCATGTATGATAAATATACATAATTTTTATTTGTCAATTTAAAAATTAAAAATGAAATTAGAGATAGTGAACTATATAGATGAGTTTGCATTTGAGTCCTCTTGGCTCACATTTTGTCCATCTCTGCATCTCAAATTCACCCTTGTCCCTAGTAATAACCTTAAATATTTATCTTGTGTATGTGATACTAGGGGGTTGAACCTAGGGTTTCACACATGCTTTGCAAGTGCTCTACCATGGAGCTGCACCCTCAGCCCATTTTTTACTTTTTATTTTGAAACAGGGTCTCACTAGGTTGTTTTAAGGCTGCCTCTGGCTTCAAACTTGCAATCCTCTTGCCTCCAACTATGAAGTCACTGGGATTACAGGCATGCACCACCACATCCAAAAACACTTAATATTTTTAAAATTCTGCATCTACTAAAATCATCAACAAAATGTGGACAAGCTAGTTGTGAACTTTTGTCAACTTGTACAACTGATGCTGACTCTCACCTTCTCAAGAAAAATGTCCTGGAAATTTTATTTTCGTTGCTTCAAAAAGTTTCACAAAAACGCCTATAAATATCTCTACCCTTTCCCTCAAGCTAGGTGCTCAGTGATCAAATATAACATCAAAAAAACTAATTGTAATAGTCAGATCATCACTGCTATGGTAGAGAAACCAACTGAAGCAAATTTATGGAAGAAAATATTTATTAGGGGATCATAGTTAGAGGATCAGTCTGCAATTGTGGAAGAGCAGGAGTAGCAGGATGGGGTAGGGCCTGTTTCAGACCACCTTACATCTTCATGATCAAGAAGCAAAGAGCTTACAGGAATCAGGGATCTGAGTAAAAATCTCCAAAGGCCCACCTTCAATGACTCATTTCCTCCAAGTTAGATGCTGCCTCCCAAGGTCCCATAATCTCCAAAGACAGCACCACCAGCTGGGGACCCAATGTTCCAACACATGTCCTTTGGGAAAGATCTAGATCCAAATTATAACACCAATCTCTACCTTTTAGTTTCATTTTAGAACCTCCAAATAAACGAGACCAGTGTAAATGCTATCGTACTATGAAGAGGTATAAAAGGAAAATTCAAAGTGATATCCTTGTTAATTAACACATTAAAATTTTGAACTACTAGCTGAAAATGGAGTCACTTCATTAAAATACAGACACAGCAGTGTCCATTCCAAGTGACATTTCAGGAAAGAATAAGTAATGATCCATCTAGTTACTAACTTCAGCCATGATAATCCTACATCACCATAATTTGGCCTGGGATCAAGGTCTCTTTTCATGCTAAGGAGAAAGTGTTTTCTTAATGTTCTTAATTTAATTTTTAACTTTTGCAATCTATGTGAAAGTCTCCCTCTGGCATCTAGAGTTTCTCTAGATATAGGAGATAAGGAAGAGCTCATGGTAAACAGCTTCTTAAATTCACTCAATAAGAATTTAGAATTTTAGGAGCTGAAGATAAAGATGATTTCCAAATTGCATCTGTGCAGAAAATGCTGACTACAGATCCTAGTCCAGGAATAACCACAACCACTTTTTTTTCCTTCTTATGTTTTTCAAATGAGTCATAAAGGACCCTCTGGATTCAAACAGTACACAATGACATGGGAGTGGTAAAATACAGAAAATGGACATTGCTGCCTCTTCTTGATGAATCCAGCTTTTTGTTACCTGGTGTAATGCTAGAATAGCCCATCTAACCCAGGAGTGAGTTTACTCTATGCCAGACCCTGATGGTGCTCTGTGCCATTCCTCTGGGGGAAGTTTTGTCTTTTAGAATGTCTGGTCCAGTAATTCTTAGTCCTGTTTTCAATTTAGAATTACCTGGGAACTTTAAAAACAACAGTAAAAGCACCAAAGTGTACAGTCTACCAATTAAATTAGAACCTCCAAGAAGTAGATTTGGATATCAGTGTTTTGTTGTTGTTTTTGTTTGTTTGGATAGTTGGTTGGTTTGGATTTGGGGTTTGTATTTTTTGAGTCAGGATCTCACTATGTAGCCCAGACTGGCCTGGAACTCTCCATCCTTCTGCCTCTGCCTACTAAGTGCTGGGATATCAAGCATTTGTCATAACACCTGGGAGATACCATGTTTTTGAAAAGCTCTCCAGGAGATTTAAATGAGCCACCAGGGTGGAGATCTTCCCACCCCAGATTAGACTTGATGAAGGTAATATGATCGTTATATAGCATTGTTTCTGAATGTTTAATTATCTTTTTTTTTTTTTTTTCAGTACGGAGGTTGAACCCAGGGCCATGTGCCTGCATGCTTTGCAAGTGCTGGACCACTGAGCTGTGCCCCCAGCCCATGTTTTTTTTTTTTACTTTTTGAGACAGGGTCTCGCTAAATTACACAGACTAACTCTAGTCTCCAATTTGGGATCCTCCCGCCTCCTGAGTTTGGGATTACAGGCGTGCGCCACCATGCCGGCTAATTATTATTTCTTAAGGAACCAGTACAGACCTTGTTCCCTATTCACCCCCCTTGAAAATTTAACACCATGGATACGTTGTGTATCTGTTTGTCTGCTATAAATACATCTGTGTATTACACATAAAACAAATGTGGCTTTTTTTGCTCTCAAGAACTATTTGTTGCTCCCAAGGTGATGATATGGCTCCTATTGAGAACATTTATAGTAGGACTGTGCTGCAGGGACAATCCAAAATACCAGTGGTTTATAACAACAGAAGTTTACATCTGGCTTGCACACCATGTGCATTGGAGGTCAGCAAAGCTACTCTGCAGTGTTCTCTTCACTCCAACACCTACACTGCCAGAGCTGCTTCGAAGCAGAGGAAAAAGAATACGAAAGTGTGCTCTGGGCCAGGTGTAGTGGTGCACACCTGTAATCCCAGTGACTCCAAAGGCTGAGGGAGGAGGATCGCAGATTCGAGGCCAGAGGCAGCCTGTGTAATTTAGGGAGACCCCACCTCAAAATAAAAAGTGAAAAATGGGCTAGAGGTGCAGCTCATTGGTAGAGAGCTTGCAAAGTATGCATGAGGCCCTGGGTTCAACATTCCAGGACTGGGGTTGGGAGGAGAAATGCTCTGCCTCTTAAAACTTCTGCCAGAGGAATCCCAGAGCTGTCCTTCACATTTCATGGGCCAAAACATGTTACATGGTAAAACTTGAGCTCAAGCAAGGTAGGACAGGTTAAGTGTTATCTTCCCACAAGAAGGGGCACCAGACATCCATGAGTAAGGTAAAACAGGCAGTCCTCCCAGACATATCCTCTGCAACTAAGAAAGTGACGTCATGTCCTTTTAACAGTCTGCACAATACCACCCTAGCATCCAATTTCATCTGATCTCAGAAGCTAAGCAGGGTTGGGCCTGGTTAGTCCTTGGACGAGAGACCAGGTGCTGGGAACACCAGGTGCTGTAGGCTTGGGAGAAGGACCAAGCAGCCCACTCCCAAAAAACAATCAGCCATTGAAAACTCTATGAATAGCAGAGAAGCACTGACAGTGCCAGGTATGGCACAATGTTGGAGAGTTTCCATCTGTTGTACGTAGGATCACTATGAGTTGGAACTGACTCCAGGGCACCTAACAACATCATCAATAGATAAGAGCCTTTCCCCTGGTTACTATGCACCTACTCCAGAGCAAGGGATAGCATAACATGGCATTGACAATGCTGATCTCTTCTTGGGTTTTATGCCTCTCTTTTGCTTGAACAAGGGTGAAATTAATGTGATTCAATGGGCATTTTTTGATATTTTTTCATAGTTTTGTTAAGGAGAGTACTTCCTTTTTTAATTTATTTCAGTAATGGAGTTTTAACTCATGGCCTTGCACATGCTAGGCAAGTGCTCCACCAATAAGCTGCACCACTAGCCCCTTTATTTATTTATTTATTTATTTATTTATTTAGCATGGATGTGAGGACATCCGATTGTGATACTTGTCACTCCATTGATCACCAGGGTTGATTCGGCTGATCTGGCTGGCTAGGCAGGTGGCCTCTTCTTCCTTCACTGCTCCACGTGTCCATCTTGAAGCTGTGCACTCAGTCAAAGACAAGGACCCTACCTGATAAAAGAGGACTGCTCTTCAGTCAAGGGTATATATGTAACTGCCCTCCCTTCCTTGAACCTCCAAACAAGTTCTCCAAGTCCATATATAGTAGTACTGGGGAGTTGAACCCAATTGAACCTTATGCATGCTATGTAAGTGCTCTACCACTGAGCTGCACCCCTATTCCCTTCTTTATTTTTTGAGAATGGGTCTCGCTAAGTGCACAGGCTTCCTCTGCCCTCAGACTCACAATACTCCTTTCTCAGCCTCCTGAAGAGCTGGGATTACAGACATGCACCGCATACATGCATTAACAAGGGTCCTTTTAGTATATTCTCCTAATAGATTCTTGGCGTACATTAGATTTTCCTCATGGGGTTTTATCAGATTTCTAATTTCCAGTTTGAGGTTTGGGGGTTGTTATTGACTATCCTACATACCCCATGCAAAATCTATTTTAGCTTCAAACTCAGAAAATTCAGATCAATATCTTGTTTTTTTTTATCAATAAAAAGTACTGCCAGAAGCGCGTAAGATTTCTAAGCCTTCAAAAGGAAATGGTCAGGATGTCCCATTACAAACTGTAATGACTGGACAGATTGCCCAGTGCTGTAATCTAGAATGATGTTTGGATCCATTGTTCAAAAAAAAGAAGAGTAACTTCCTATTTAAAAATATCTGGGGACACTAAAAGAAATAAGGAAAGTATTTTAAAAAAATAGCAATAGAATAAATTTTTTTGGTAATTTTTGATGTACAACTTAATGGGTTTCATTATGACATTTTCATATATGCATTTCATTGTACATTGCTCACATAACTTTCCCCTTACCTTCTCATGACCCCATTTTCCTATCCCTCGCCCACTTACCAATGGTCTCCTTTCTGCTTGCATGTCTTTTTGTGAGAATATATCTATATATGTGCATCCCAATTTTGGTATCAGTCCAAACTCTTTTCTACAGTGATTGACCTATTTACATTCTCAGTAGTATTAGATGAGTGATCTAGTCTGTTTACATTATTGCCAGCCTTTAATATTATTACTATTTATTTATTTTAGCTCTTCTAGTAGGTTTTATTTTTATCTATCTTCCCCCTTTTTCCAACATACTCATAAAGTTGTGCTGTTTACATTGAGGTTGACCTCTCCCCCTTCGTCTCTTCTCATTGACCCTCCTCCTGCTCCTGTCTTCTCCAATCTTCCCTTCCCTCTGCTAGATCCCTCCCTCTTTCTTTCTGCTCTTTAAATTGTCCCTTCTACTCTAAGTTTAATTGAGCATTTTATTGAGGGAAACAAGAAAAGTAAGCATTCTACTTTAAGTTGACATAATGATTCAAAATACTTAATACTTGGCTTCCTGTCATTCTTGCAATTAGGCATAACTCCTATTGGTTACCAAAAGATTGTTTGAACAACAAAGCTGGCTGGAGTGCTTGGAAATTTTGTTTATTTATTTTCTATCTTTTTTATTTGTTGTTGTTGAAGTGATTGGAAATTTTAGAAAGCTCTTGGGTTGGGGGGAAAGTTGGATGCATGGTCCTGTGTTTGAGGTTCAGTGTTGAGGAATGAACCCCTTCACTCTGGAAGGCCCCACACAGAAGATCACATCTCAGTGGGTCCGTGGTTATTAGACATTTGTCCTGCTAATTCTATAATGTGTTTTTCACATGCTGTTTCTCTGTGGTTTAACTAGGTCCACCTTAGGAACAGAGCTTCACTAGTCATTTGCCCTTCACAACCCCTTCCTCTCCCGGTCCATTTCTTGCCCCTGCCCTATTCCTGCTGCAACAACAGTCAGATGTTGAGATTTAAAAGAGTTTAGTTTCTGTTTGTTTTGTTTGTTTCTCCCTAGAATTCCATCACTTACTCTTTTCTTCAACAGATGTGTCCCTTCCAAGGTCAAGGAGAGGCCTCTTCCTGAATGCCACCCAGAAGGGCCATTCTCTCAGGAGCCTAATGATGTCACCAGTGGCAAACTTTTTGTTTCCATAGATACATGGTCACATAGAAAGTCTAACCATCACTCTCCTCACACGCTATCCGTAGAACGTAATGGTGGGAATAGGATCCTCTGTATTCTTTATCGCCTGTTCTTACTGGAAATCTATGAGGTTCAGGACACCCAAACCTGAGCTCCTCAATTCTTTTAGGGGAAGGGCACTACCAGAAGATCCAGGTCTTGGGACTAGGGGTTCAGCTCAATGATAGAGTGCTTGCAAAGGGTGTGAATCTCTGGGTTCTATCCCCAGCTCTCCAAGGGAAAAACAACGATAACAACAAAACAAACAAAAAAAGGCCTTTTTCTAGTGGCCCAGAGTCTCCTGAAGTCATATGGAAAAACAAGGAAACCGTTGACTAGATCCAGTTTGTTATGAACCGAGTATTTGCTGTGTGACAGAATTGGATGTATATTTTCACAAAACTGGACCTCAGCTCTTCCAATAATTCCCTGGGGACAGGACACCCCTAGGTTTCCCAGAAGCCCACTGCCCTGTGCTTCCTTCAGCTCTCTCTGTCCTTGACCTATTTTCTGGTGTTTTTGTATACAGTTGCGACTCTGTCTGATACAGGTTTTTTTTTGTTGCTGTTATTGTTGTTGTTTTGTTTTTTTAATCTCACAAACTAAAAATCTGACATTTCAGTACCAGGTACTGACAGAGTCCCTGGGATGACAACTCTCTGTAACCCTGAGCAATCAGGAAAGTGGCTTTGGAAAAAGATTGTTGAAGAGTAAGCAATCCTGCCGCCTTGTGGAAGACAATAGTTATATTCTTTGCGGCAGAAATGGCTAAGGAAAAAAAGTAACTTCTGAAAGTACAAATTGCAATGGGGCAAAGATTTGTTTTTCATTTTGTAACTTTTTGTATTGTTTAAATTTTTGTCATTTGCATGAGTGAATCTTATTAAGAAAATAAGAAAATAAGTTTGGCTCATTAATAAATCAAATTGTTTCAAAAAGTAAAATAAAGTAAAGTTACTTGTTGTTGTTAGGTGCTGTCGAGTCAGTATCCGACTCATAGCGACCCTGCGTACAACAGAGGAAACACTATTGTCAGTACTTCTCTGTGTTCATAGGGTTTTCAATACCGGATTGATTTTTGGGAGTGGGTTGCTGGGTCCTTCTCCCAACCCTACAGCACCTAGTGTTCCCAGGTGGTCTCCCATCCAAATACTAACCAGGCCCGACTCTGCTTAGCTTCCGAGATCTGGCGGGATCGGATGCCACTGGGCTGTGGCTGCAGGCAATGTCACTTAGTATATTAAAAATATCCGATTGCGGCTCGGAAGGGGGCGGTGAGCTTGCCCCGCGCATGCCCAGTGCACTCCCGCCTCGGTCCTGAGAGTCACCACCTGGTCCTGCAGATCTGCAGCAACCGCCGTCCTGAGAGATGTGGCCTATGTTGAAGTGTGATGTTCTAATGGGACAGAATTATTCAAAGACATTTACGAACCAACTTACAGATGAGGGGAAATATTTCAAAAACTTTCAACAAACAGGTAACTCTTGTGATTTTCAGGTACGGATACCAGAGCGCTTGAGAGAGAGGCAGAATTCTGGGTTGAAAAATGCAGAACTAGAATGTGCATTGATGAATCTGAATCATTGTTCCCTGCAGTTAACACCAATGAAAACTTACCAAGCCTATTTAGAAAAAAAAGTAAGTGTATGCAACCCAAAGATTTTATTCCTGAAATGCCAGAAAGTAATAAAAGATTTCAAAAGAAAATTGAGAAAATGACTAAAGAGTTACAGAGGTAAGAGACAACTCTCAACAATGATGTTTCTGTTCTTTCATTTGAATCTCCTGGCTTGATGATGTATAGTCCCACAATTACAATTAGTAGTCACCACAGCACAATGGAGAAGGGATTGTAGAAATAAAGGAGAAATCTTTCCCCTCCCTCTTCTCAGATGATCGGGTAGTCTCAGGAGAATCCAGGTAATACTGTGTGAGGCATCTTTGAACACTTCACAGGATTCTTTGTGTTCTGATGCATCCTTTGCTGGTGATTAACACTCATCTTTTGATGGTCTCTGGAAAATCAGGATATGGTAATAAGAAAGGGAAATTAGGAGGATCTGTTAGTGAAATTAATAGAGATATGTGCTCTTCCTCATATATGTTGAAGACAAATAGTATTGGTTCATCAGCATGGTCCAGTTACCTCAATCAGTTAAGTCCTCAGAAATCCATGAGTGATCTTTCAAAAGAAGAAAAAATATGGCATTTATAAATACTGTTATTTTTGTTTTGGTTGTTGTTAGGTGTTGTTGAATCGGGGTCTGACTTATAGCAACCCTAGGTACCACAGGTGAAACACTATTGTCATGCTTCTCTGCTATTCATAGGGTTTTCAATGGCTGATTGTTTTTTGGGAGTGGGTTGCTGGGTCCTTCTCCCAAGCCTGCAGCACCTGGTATTCCCAGGTGGTCGCCCATCAAGTACTAACCAGGCCTGACCCTGCTTAGCTTCCGAGATCTGACAGGATCAGACACCAAGGTAGTAGGGCTACAGGCAACAAATACTATAGGTAAACTATTTGCCCCAGACAAAAAACAAGCTAAAGATGGGTCTAAGGAGAAATTTGATGAGAAATACAGTTTATCTCCTGCAACATCTACAACACAAGACCACCTTTTGGTACATTCAAGGCCCAGGAGTTTCTCAGCAAAAAGAAAAAGAACCTCAGGAGACTTATGTTCATCTCCAAAAGAGAAACAGAAGACAGAGTGCAGCAGGAAGCCTGTCAGGCTGTGGCTGCAGCTGTTCAAGTCAGAGCACAGCCTGCAGTTCATAAGCAAACCTGCCTATGAGGCTCCTGATTGTGGGCAGTTCTCTTATGAGGATTATTTTTTACCTGGTAATCTTAAGAATGAGGATTGCTATGAGTCAGATCCAATTCAATGGCACCTAACAACAACAATCTTAAGAAAAGGAATTCAGAGACTCTTCTTCCTGAGTCTCAGCCACCATCAACCCCTTCTCAGTTCAGCAGCTGAAGTCTTTTGTCTTTTTTTTTTTTTTTTTTTTTCAGTACTGGGGGTTGAACCCAGGGCATGCTTTGCAAGTGCTGTACCACTGAGCTGCACCCGCAGCCCATTTTTTTTACTTTTTGAGACAGGATCTCACTAAATTACACAGACTGCCTCTGGTCTTGAACTTGAGATCCTCCTGCCTCTGCCTTCCAAGTCACTGGGTTTACAGGCATGCGCCATCGTGCCCAGCCTGCTGAAGTCTTTCTAAGAAGGAAAGAAGGGATATATTAGGAATATCTGATTGAGCTTTGTCTTTTTTTTTTTCTTTTCTTCCTTTCTTGCCTTCTTTTCTTCCCTTCCCTTTCCTTCCTTCATTCCTGCCTTCCTTCCTTCCTCTTTTTCCTTCCTCTCTTTTCCTTCTCCTTTTTGAGACAGAGTCTCACTTTGTAGCCCAGGCTGGCTTGGAATTAGCTATGTAGACCAGGCTGGCCCCAAACTTCAATTGATCCTCCTGCCTCGGCCTCCCAAGTGCTGGGATTACAGACATGTGCCACTACTCCCAGTGGAATGTCTGATTTTTCCTGCATTGGTGAAAAATAGAGATCAGTCAGCATTACCGATTTAACAGGAAAAAAATGGCGCCAGTCTTCAGAAACCAGCAAATGAGGAAGGGAATCCAGCTTCTAGTTGCTTGCTTTTGGAAGAAATATCTGCTGCTGAAGAAAACCCAAGGCATTGGGGGCAGGCTGGCCCTCAGCAGAGGGAAGCCATGGCCATAGGGAAGCAACTATCCTCACATCCTGGCCAGCCTTGCTCCTCCAAAGGGACACCATGACTGCTTAAAGCCTCTGAAGGGAAAGAGTAATAGAAGGAGAGAATCGGTTGATAGAAAAAGCATGCAGAAAGAAGGTACTACTTCCCACCCCTTCTGAAAGTGAAGTACACAATAAATGTAAACAACAACAACAAATTTTGGAGGTGATTGTAATGTAGAGAAGTCTACAGAAGAAAAAGAAAACGTATCACAGGCTATAATGAAACTACATGAATCTCCTTGTTTTATCTCTTTGTTTTATCAATATATAGTAGTGCATCCATATTTTAAATTTATCACGACTTCTTCATAATTTAAATTGTCCCCTTCCTTTTATTTTAAAGAATATGTGTTTGATATTTTCCAATGACAACTTCTGTAGGAATAGGTGACTTGTCACTCTATAGAATTTCTAGGCTTACTGGTGAAATCTGTTGTGAATGTATTTCCTTAAGCTCTTTTCCTTGTTATGGGTCAGAGCATAAGGCTTACCTACTTCAGTTGGCTGGAGCTTTTCCTGATCCATTGCAATCTCTCTGTCATGATTATATGAAAAGAGGCAACTGATAGAGGGCTTTTAAAATCTGGGACCAAACAGTGAGGCTGTTGTTGTAGAAAGAAATTCAGATAGCATCAGCACTGATTCTGTCAAGAAGGAAGAGGATTGAAAAAGTAAGTTTTGAAATATGTCATCAACATTTATTTCTGAAGAAACTTTGGGTAATGTTAAATATAGATAAATAGCTTTATATATAAAAATGAACAATCAAACTTAGCTACGAAGAGAAAATATAAGCAGAGTAGAAAGAAGTGGGGAGGGGACTAGCGTGGGGAAGCAAAGGTTGTGGAAGGTGGGAAGAGATGGGGAACAATGTAAAGAAATAAAGGGGAGAGGATAATCTCAAATTAAATGATGCAACTTCATGAATACATGAAAAAATAGGGGAATATAACCCATAATTTCATGTGAGTTTTGCTACATGTTAATCAAAAAGTTCCACAAGCTTTGTAAGTTGATAAAAGTGTAACCAAAAGTGATGAAATAGTTGCACAATGGAAATAGCAAATGCCATATTACTCTGTACCCCACCAACATTTATCAATAAAGGAGAAAAATATATGCATCTTTAAAGCATTTTTCCTCAGGTCAAAGTTTGTGACAAGCTTTGTGTGATTTCTACTTACATATTTTGCTTTAAGCCTATCATTTGAATAAATTTATTCCTATCTATAATTTAATTATAACCATTAAAGTGACTTGTTGAACAACATAATAATGAACTATATAAATATAGTAATTGCATCAAAAGCAGCAATAATAAAAAACACTTGGCATTTAGGTTCCAGCAATCAAATTGAAGAAACCCTGAAGTCTGACTATCATTACCTAAAGATTTGGCTAAAATTTGAATGAAGCCATATTTAGTCTTCATCATTTCTATACTCTTCAAATTGTTTGAAGTACCATCTTCAAGAGGGAGAAGGCTTGGGGACATACTGTATATCTTTTCCTTTAGTGTTGTTGATAGGTGCCCTCGAGTCATGTCCAATTCACAGTGACCCTCATAGGGTTTTCAATGGCTGATTGTTTCAGAATTATTTCAGGAGTGGGCTGCCACATCCTTCTCCCATTTTTTCAGTGCTGGGGATTGAACCAGGTCCCCAGCCTGTTCTTTTAATATAACCTCCCCAAAATTGTCTCACAAAAGAGTTAAAGTATTGTTTTATATTTTAAGTTTACTATTTATATCTTGGGGCTGGATTTGGCTCAGTTGGTAGAGCGCTGCTCCACACTCTATGCAGACCTGGGTTTGATCCCCAGCACTGCAAAGACAGATGAAGGACATAGCAATCCACTCCGGAAGCAATCCTGAAATAATCAGTCATTGAAAACTCTATGAAGATCATTATGAGTTGGATATGACTTGGCAGCAACTAACAACAACATTTATATCTTAGCTTTCTGAATATGTAATACATTTAGCAAGAGACTGTATTTTATGTTTTTTAAGATTAATATGTGTTTTCAAAAACATTTACTTAGCCGGGCGTGGTAGCGCATGCCTGTAATCCCAGCAATTTGGGAGGTGGAAGCAGGAGGATCCCAAGTTCAAGACCAGAGGCGGTCTGCGTAACTTAGCGAGACCCTGTCTCAAAAAAGTAAAAAACTGGGCTGAGGGTGCAGCTCAGTGGTCCAGCACTTGCAGAGCATGCAAGCGCAAGGCCCTGGGTTCAACCCCCAGTACCACACACACACACAAAAAAAAAATTTTATTTAAAATATTTGACTCTGAAGTTACTATACAGTTGTATATATGTAGGATTGTTTTGGTATTTCTGAATATCCTATTCTTAAAGTTTGCATCTTCGTTTTTCTCAGTTTTTTATCTCCTGTGTTTTTTAAGCTTTTGAATATTTAATGACATATTAATGTAAAGTAAGTGGGAAAAATTGGTTCCAAACAATGTTGTTGTTGTTAGGTGCTGTCGAGTCATGTCCAACTCATAGTGCCCCTCAGGGGTTTTTAGTGGCTGACTGTTCTGGGATTGCCTCAGGAGTGGATTGCCACATCCTTCTCCCACTTTTGCAGCACTGGGAATCAAACTCAGGACCTCAGAGACTGCAGAGCAGTGCTCTACCAACTGAGCTAAATCCCAGCCCCCCATACAATGTGGCCTATCTTAAGTCTCAGGGCCATCACAGTGCACAGTCCTTGGAAGCATGTAATTTCTTCTTCCAGGCAAAGCCCTCCTATCCACAGCCCTTGGCATCTGGGTTAAGTAGAAGAAGAGGAGGGGCACAGATGTCAGTTGGCTCCCTGAGGCTTGGAAGACATCTAAGGATTTGGTGACAATGTGGTGTGGGTTATCTCACAAGTGGATAGGCACAGCCTCGAGTGACTCAGTTTGACTCAGATGGAAACACTCAATGTGACTTAATTGAGGGCATCTTTTTTTCTAAAGAAATATATCTTCTACTTAATAAGTTTTAGTACCAGATGTGTTAGTAACCCATCAAAATTCCCATGTGGGAATCAAAACTGAGTTATATGTGTGGGAATGATAAATACACCTAATTGCAGAAATCCCCTCATTCAGTAAGTGAATTAAAATGACACATAGGTACTTTGAAAAAACATACCAAAAGGAAGCTAGTAAACTATATTTTTATCATTCCACATAATATCATTGAATATCTTTTCTGTTGGAAAATTCTCATCACAGGAACCTATCTTAATGGCACTGTCTTCAGGAAAAAAAGCAAAGCCCCTATCAGAGTTATTGTTTCTCTCTCCAATCAGTGATAGACCTATATACAACATATTTTAATCAAATACATTGCTTCCCACAAAGCTAGCTGTTTCTACCTGTTCCTATCTCTCTTTCTCAGAAGTTTAATGGGGATTCTCATAGTGAACAAGGTATAAACAAATCTAATTTTTCTCTTTTTTTAAAACATCTTGAAAATGAATTTTTAATATAACTCCCTTTGTAACCCCCTGAATTCCAATATCATTATTCTGAGAAATACACTTAACCAGCCTGCCAAATGGCATGAAAAAGGGTAAGATCACCTGGTTTAATTGGATTTAAACCATAAATGACTGCATTTCCTTTAACCATTATATGTTTTATATATGTGTGTGTGTACATATACATGTGTATATATACATATACATATGTACATATACATATACATATATGTGTATATATACATATACATATATATGTATACACACACATAAACACACATGTATGGCCTGATATGGTACAAGAGTTCACAAAATCCAAATCCAAATCTTACAACCCTACCCCCCAGAGATAACCATTATGATTGTGAGTATTTTTCTAGGTATTGACTGCATACATGTGCATACATATTTTGGCTGAAATCATGCTCTGCCCTCTGAATTTTTTCTTTGTTTTTTTCAGTACTTTGGGGATGAACCCAGGGCCTTCCACTTGCTTTGCAAGCACTGTACCACTGAGCTGCATCCTGAACCCATTTTTTTTACTTTTTATTTTGAGACAGGGTCTCTCTAAATTACACAGGCTGCCTCTGGTCTCAAACTTGCAAGGCTCTTCCTCCCTCTGCCTCCCGAGTTACTAGGATTACAGATGTGCAACACTTTGCCCGGCTGTCTGATTTCTTAGTAAAAGAATGCTTGCCTTGATAGAAAAATGTGAACAACCAAGTTTGGACAAGGAGAAACTAAAGATGCAAAGCAGCATGTGCTTTTCCCATTTGGATGTTTCTAACTCTCTGCATTTAAAAAATATTATTTTCAGGGAAACACAAACTGTAGTTTACATTAGTGTTACATCTTTAACAATAGAATTGGTTGGTATGCACACATTATCTGTGAGACATAAATATTACAGAAGTTTATACTCTGGTATATTTATTTAAACAATAAATCTGTAAAGTTCTAACTGAAACAAAACCAGCCATACCCGTGCTACAAAAATCCACAGTCATTAACAGGAACAAGAAAAATAAATATCTAGGTTACACTGATAATTTAAAGGCATACTCTATTATATTCCTAAGGTATTAAATTGCTATTTAAAGGGTAGGAAAAACACATGTTTATATTTTAACAAGGAATAATAGAAGCCATATTACAGCCAATTGTTAAAGCTTTCTTTCTTTTTGTCTTTTTAATTCTGAGGTACAACAAAATCAGTTGAGGGGATTTTGTCTGACCAAATCATCCCACAGTCTTTCCCACAGTGTGCTCCTGAGTAATCCTCTAAGTCTATTATCAGTTACACAAGATACTGAATGGGGACAGTCTTTCATATTTGTTGCTTATAATTCCTAAGTGGTCAATATCTAGAGCTTTTACTTCTGGGTAAAAGAAAAAGCATTTTGATTCATTAATTCACCTACTCACTCCTGGGGGACATTAACCAACTCTACTATTACAAAAACATGAGTGTCATCAATGTCTTGAATGATGAACTTCTTCCCTAGGGCACTAAACTCATCTAAGTACAACAGAAACTGTTTCATGGCCAATCATATTCAATAAGCACTCCTTTTACGATGTTGATCAATTTTTCTCAGTTACAAGGTACAGATGATGTCAAGAATGCTCAGCCCCCCAAACAAGCTTTGTCAGTGCTTCTCTGCTGTTCATAGGGTTTTCAATTGTTGTTGTTGTTTTGTTGTTAGGTGCCGTCGAGTTGGTATCCGACTCATAGCGACCTTCATAGGGTTTTCAATGGCTGAGTGCTTCGGGATTGCCTTGGGAGTGGATTGCCAGGCCCTTCTCCCATTTTGCGGTGCTGGGAATTGAACTTGGGTCCTCAGAGACTGCAGCGCAGCACTCTACCCACTGAGCTAAATCCCAGCCCAACTTAAACCATAGGCTATTTTAATTGTCTTAGTAATTAATTTATTATTTAGAGAACAGTCATCAAAAAGACTTTTATTTCATCATGAAAAGTCTGGAGAGGGCTGTTTTGATGGTTAGAGTGTTCTTCCCTGCTACACGATTTTGGCAGGTACAGGATGTCCATTTAAACTGAAGGCTGAGCTCCAGGTGGGCTGACAGTAGGCAATTTAAAACATCACTGAGTCTGAACATTACTAGTATAATTTATTATTTGCTCAGCATATAACTTGAAGAGATAGGGTGAAAGTACACAGCCCTGACGCACACCTTTCTCAACTTTGAACCACTCAGTGTTTCCTTGTTCTATTCGAACAACTACCTCCTGGTTCATGTACAGATTTCTTATGAGCACAATTAGGTGTTCTGGTACTCCCATTTTCCGAAGTGTTATCCATAATTTGTTATGATCCACACAATCAAATGCTTTTGCATAGTCAATAAAACACAGATAGACATCTTCCTGATATTCTCTGCTTTCAGCTAATATCCACCTGACATCAGCAATGATGTCCCTGGTTCCCCGCCCTCTTCTGAATCCCGCTGGATTTTCTGATAATTCCCTGTCTATACACTGCTGCAGTCGCTTCTGAATGATCTTTAGTAGAATATAGTGATTTTAAAACCCTGTAGTCCTCTTTCAGCATAAACTTCTGAAATAGAATTGTAAGTGGAAATAATCATTCTTATCCCTTTTTGCAGGTAAGGAAAACTAAATCAGAAACCAGTGGAATAATTGTAAGTAGCTCATATCATCCTCAGGATCTCAAGGTCTCTCAAGAGTTGAATGGTTTGCTCAATCTTTGGTGTTGTTCTAGGTATGACTGATGTGTGACTCTTTCAATATATCCACCATCAGCCTCCTACAGGTACATACCCTGTAACTGGCTCCCAAACCCACAGCTTGATATCCCACCTTGGAAGAGTACCAAATACATATTTGCTGGCAAAGAATTCATCCAAAATACAATTATAGATCTTGCTGTTAGACAGGGCTCTTTTCCAGATGGGCCAGTTCTCATTCTGCCAATCAGAATCTAACCTACCAAAAGCTAGGGGCTTATTTTGTAAAAGTTTACCACAAAGGGCAGAGAGATTGGGAATCATTATGTACAAACAATTTGTGTTTATTTAATCTGTTTTCTTTATGTGAAATGAGTTAAGAGAATCATTCACCTGGTGCTTGTCCCCTAAACCTTTTCTTCTTCTTCTTCTCCTTCTCCTTCTCCTTCTTCTTCTTCTTCTTCTTCCTCTTCTTCTTCTTCTTCTCCAGTGGTGGGGATTGAACCCAGGCCCTCGTGCATGCTAGGCAAACATCCTACCACTGAACTACCACCCAGCCTGATTTATACATTTTAAGGCAGTTGGCCATCTGACTGCACTTAGTGCTGAAATGTCATAGTACAGTCTAGTTACTGTTCTACAGGCATAAAAATTAAGGAAAGGGTGAACAATAGGCCACTTTTAACTCAATCTGAAAAGCTGAAGTTCAAATCCTACAGTGCTTGTGCTGTGGAATAAAAATTCGGGAAAGACATATGTGACGCGAGTTGGAGAAAAGATAGAAAAGAAGCTTTGGTGCCTGTGTGGTAAATCAGATTAGGTTCCCCATTTGTATTGCTTCCTTTTTAGATTTTGTTACAGATTCTTTTAAAATTAATTGTCTTAATACCACTGCATGACCACACGGGGGAAGGAATAGGCCCTTCAGTAAACATAGATTCAGCTGTTGGAAATTACTTTGGGAATCAATATGTAGGTACCTTAGAAAACTAATAGAACTGCCATATGAACCAGCCATACCACTCCTGGGAATATATCCAAAGGAAGATAAGTCATCATACCACAGGAATACCTGTACCTCTGTATTTAATGCAGCACTGTTCACAGTCACAGGGATATGGAATCAACCAAGATGTCCATCAACAGAGGAGTGGATTGGAAAACTGTTATTAGGTGTCATAGAGTCGGGTCCAACTTGTAGTGACACTATGTACAACAGTGAAATACTACTAACACTGTGCCACCCTGGCACTGTGTCAGTGCTTCTTTGCTATTTCATAGGGTTTTCGATGGCTGATTGTTTTCAGGATTGTTTGGGGAGTGGCCTGCCAAGTCCTTCTCCCATTTTTATGGTGCTGGGGATCAAACCTAGAGCCTCAGAACATGCAGAGCAAGCACTCCACCAACTGACCTAAGCCCCAGCCCCAAGTCCAAAATATCTTCCACAGAATATGTGGTGCTAATCTGAGAAGCTGGACTTGATGAAGAAAAATGCAGTATTAGGATTGGAAGAAGACTCATTAACAACCTGCATTATGCAGATGACACTACTCTGTTTGCTGAAAGTGAAGAGGACTTAAAACATTTACAGATGAAGATCAAAGAACACAGCCTTCAGTATGGATTGGGAATAAACATCAACAAAACAAATATCCTTGCAATTAGGTCAATATGCAACTTCATGATAAATGGAGAAGAGTCTGAGGTTGTCCATGATTTTGCTTTACTTGGTTCTATAAACAACACCCCTGGAAGCAGCAGCCACAAAATCAAAAGACACATTGCTCTGGGAAAAAGCTGTGACAAAAGATCTCTTTAAAGTATTGAAGAGTAAGTAAAGATGTCACATGCAAGACGGAAGGTACACCTGACTCATGCCGTGGCATTTTCAGTCACATCATATGGTTGTGAAAGCTGGACATTGAACAAGGGAGACAGGAGAAGAATTGATGCTTTTAAATTATGGTGCTGGAGATGAATATTGAATATACCATGGACTGCCAAAGGAACCAACAAATCTGTCCCAGAAGAAGTGCAACCAGAGTGCTCCTTGGAAGCAAGGATGGCTAGAGTGTGTCTTAAGGATTTTGGACATGTTGTTAAGAGGGACCAATCCCTGAAGAAGGATATCATGTTTGGGAGAGTGACAGGTCAACAAAAAAAAAGAAAACCGTTAGCTAGAGGGATTGACACAGTGTCTTCAACAACGGGCTTAAACATAAATAAGATTGTGTGCCTGACACAGAATCGGGGAGTGTTTCATTCTGCCGTACATAGGGTCTCTATGAGTTGGACTCAACTTGATGGAACCTAACAACAACAACAACGACAAAGAGAAAAAAATGATAATCTTACAATGGAGAAACCAGGCATATTCCACTTTAACCAAATGATGAAGGTTAACAATCACTAGAAACATCAGAAAAACCCAAGCTGAGGGACATTCTGCCAGGTGCAATTGAAAAGTGTCAGGGTCATGAAAAATGAGGAAAGACTGAGGAACTGTCAAAGATTGGAGGAGACTAAGGATACATGAAAACTGAATGCAATGTGGGATCCTAGCTCAGATTCTGCAACAGAAGAGTATTAGTGAAAACTGATGATATCCAAATTAAGTCTGTATTTTAGTAATAGTGTTAATTTCCTAGTTTTGATGAATGTACTATGGCTAAGTAAGATGTTAACACTGGGGGAACTAGGTAAAGAATATATTGGGAAACTGGGTGCAGTGGCACATGCCTGTAATCCTAGTGACTCAGGAGGCAGAGGCAGGAGGATCCCAAGTTCGAAACCAGAGGCAGTCTGTACAGTTTAGTGAGACCTAGTCTCAAAATAAAAAGTAAAAAAATGGGCTGAGTGTACAGCCCAGTGGTATAGCACTTGCAAAGCATGCAAGCACAAGACCCTGGGTTCAACCCGTCAGTACCAGCAAAAAACAAACAAACAAACAAATAAATAAAATTAAAATTAAAATTAAAATGAATATGTATGAACTCTTCGTATGATCTTTGCAATTTTTTTCAAAGTCTAAAATTATTTTAAAAAAACTAATTTTAAAAATTTAAATTGCAAAAGATACAAAAATTAGGTTTCTTCTGCTTTCTATGACTGAATTATGCCTTCTGGAAAATCTAGGTTTTACTATTCTAGGTAGTATAATTTAACAAAGATGGTCCCTATGTAGACAAATACCATTAGACCACCAACTCCTCAAGAACATAATCTGTACAGTATCCATCTCTATATCCTTGATGCATGGCACACAAGTACCTAACAAATGTCTGTGGAGCTGAACTTTGCTGAATGGATATCTGTACATATACATATTTACAAACATGTACTCATATATGTGCATTTGAGGGGGGAGCAAAAGATTAGAGTCATAAAGACATAGTGTTGCTCAAACTGAAGTGTTATATACAGAAATGAAACTTCACATGAGTTAAATGAGCATGTTGTATAAGCCCAGATGCTATGAACCCTTTGATTTTTTTCTCAGTGATGAGCCTTTGGGCCATTTGATGGGTACATTTGCCCTGCCACCTAGTGACAGGAGTGCAGTAACAGCAGTGGCTGACAGACAGTTCACTTTTCTCCTGTGAAGCACCTTCTACAAAGTGTTCCATCAGAGTTCCCCAGGTATCCAGAAAAGAGCATCTCTGCGAGGGCTTATGAGAGCTGACAGCAGCCATGGAGTTACCAAAAAGGGAAATCATTGGGCAGGAATAGCAGACTGCCTTTGCACACACCCACTTTATCTCCAACCAGGCAGGAATAAGGGAAGAGGGAGAGAAATGAATACCAGAAAGAGTATTTTGCCCAAATATGCCAATTGATAGATATAAAAGTACAAGTGGAAAATGAATCAGATGGGAGCTGATTTTGTCTTTTCTTTTTCTATATCTTTTTCTTTAGTGTGTATCTGAATGTGTATGTGTATTAGAGAGAAAAAGAGGAGAGACATACATTTCTGAATGTGTGTAAGAAACCATATGCAATCACAGTTACACACAGACACTTAGAGGTATAGATAGAATTGGAAAGAAGACTGCCTGCTTGCCAATTTTTCTGAATAAATATGTTCACAGATTTCATAGCATTAATGAGCTGCAAATAACCACATATTGGATAAAGCTGGATGCAGCTGTCTTGTCTATACTAAGTTTGAAGATATTTTAAGTGAATATTAAATAAGGAATATAAATTATAGAGGTGAAGTTCTCAGTAATGCTTAAATACAAACCAGTTAGCACAAAAAGAGGAAGAACATAGGATTTGGATGTCAACAATAGATTCATGGGCATATATTAGGACTTTATGGTTTACATGTATGATATATGTGGTGGAGTTTTGTTTTGATTTTTGGTAGTGCTGGGAATTGAACCCACAGTCTTACCCATCCTAGACAGGTGCTCTACCACTAAGCTACATTCCCAGTCTCATGATAAAAGTATTTTGCAAGTTTAAATACAACATATGTTCCTAAGCCAGATATGGTGGTACATCCCTATAATCCCAGCATTTGAGAGGCTGAGGTAGGATTGTGAGTTTAAGGTCAGCCTAGGCTATGAGGCAAGACCCTGTTTCAAACAAACAAACAAACAAACCCAAAAACAAAAACAAAAAAAGCCTACCAAAACAAATAAACAAAAAAATGAAAAAAAAAGTATTTATTTTCTTTGTTTTTTGGTGTGGGAACTGAACTCAGGGCCTCATGCATGTTAAACAAGGGCTGTACAATTGAGCTACACCCTCATCTTAGGAAAAAGTTTTAAACTGGTTTATGGGAAAGTACAAAAGTTTAAACTTAAAAAGATAATGCACAAGTTATAGTAATAAGTGGGTAATGACACTCAGAGTTGACTGATACGTTGTCTGCTGAATTGTCATGACAGCTTTGACACATTTTTATACTCAACTAACAACTGACATACCTGTGCAGTGTTGAATTTAAACAAGTCAGCCACAGCCTGACTTTTTATTGTATTGAGCATTATAAAGACAAAACCTGTATTTGTACTGATCTATAACTAATATTAAAGGAGAAAGAATTATTGAGTGAAATTGAAAAGTGTAATCATAATTTATATATTATACATTTATGAAGAGAATATCTTATCTGCATACATATTTTTTACATGTACCTCTAACTTTTGCTAGATTAGTTAACATGAATTTCTGAGAGTTAGGTTTTTGTTACACAAAACTTCTAATACTTTATACCTGCCCTTAGTCCTATTCAACTGAGAAAGGCATAGGAAAATATGCTGGAAAAGCCAAGGAAAGGCAGATATATGTGCTCCTATTATTAAGTTTCTTTTCTTTTCTGCCGGGAGCCAAGACCATAAGTAACTTTTTGCAAGATACCCAGATAAAAAGGTGCAGGGTGTGGTGAAAATAGCAAATGTTGAGCCACAGAGCATTGTGACTTTGAATTGAAATTACCATCTGAAAGCGGTTGTCAGGGTTACAGGAGGACCTGAAGACTTCTAAAGAATCACCTGGCTCCTGTGACTTTCTTGCCCCTCCCCTCCCCCTCCATGTGTATTTAAGCTACAGCACAACACTAAAGGGCTCAAGACCATCAGTCTTGGCCTCTTCGTCTCCTTCATCCTCGGCTCTTTCCCCTTCACCCAGCTGGACCGTGGTACGTGGCGCCTGAACGTGGGGCTCCCCTGAAGGTATGAGAGACACGTCTGACGGACCCCTTTCTGCTCACTAGAAGCCAGGAGCCTGCGGCTGTAGCCCTGTGGCATCCGATCCCGTCAGATCTCGGAAGCTAAGCAGGGTCGGGCCTGGTTAGTACCTGGATGGGAGACCGCCTGGGAACACCAGAAGCTGTAGGCTTGGGAGAAGGACCTGGCAACCCCCTCCCAAAAGTCAATCTGCCATTGAAAACCCTATGAACAGCAGAGAAGCACTGACAATAGTGTTTCCCCT